>WTXK01000595.1:0-26137 GCA_025769895.1 Lactarius psammicola | reverse complement strand
AGTCAGCTCAGCCACGAGAAGCAAAATGGATATTACACGCACTTCCGCAATTGGGCTTACAGTATCCATCACCCACTTGATTCTACTGACGGCCCCTTTCCATTTATCCTTTCGGCCAATTGGCTCCTTTGCTTCATCGGCTCGACGGAGAGCAATCAGAAAGTCCTCAGTAGGCGACATCTGCCAGGCCATCTGACATAGGAGTGCCAGTCTCAACGGGAAGGGATCTGGCGAGAGTAAAAGAGTACTGGGGCGGTGGATTGGATGTGTCCTCCGGAGTCCGGGACAACAGAGGGCTTAAGATTGGTCAGTTGGGGAGCCGTCTCCTTTGGTCGGTAATTCGTGGTTATTGTTGGGAAAGATTGGAGAGGCCATGGTCGATGACACAGTATAGTTAGGTAGAGCGTGAACGGCTGAGCATCGTTCGAAGTTCGAGTTCGGTTCAAAAGCGAGTGCGACTAATCGAGTCGCGGAGCGATGGTTCACAACAAAGAGAGATTGTATTTGAGAAAGAGAAAAGACGAAAGCTACTCAGGCTGTAGTTGAGTACAGAAGATAATATGTCGCAAAATTCAGCACATAATCATATCTAGGGTGAGATAAGCTCCTTACAAACGAAATTAAGCCATTTATAGTAAAAGCACTTTCGTTTACATGATGATAAGTTCTTGGCAACATTATGTTACATTACAGTAAATTGTTATAACCAATTGTGGCCTCCCTTCCCGAATTTGGGACATAATTACAGTAGAACTCAATAGCGTAGTTCCTACTAGTACATCTTTAATACTGTGAGACCTTACTCTATAGTGTACAGGTCATAGGTCATTTGATATGAGTACTACAAGTCAACTACAAGTTATGTAAAGTCAGAATGAACAATGAGGTCAGAAAGGTCAATAAGAATCAATTCGTGTCATTCCTCATCACCATCACCAGAAACAAAGGAATGTCTTGTTGATAAGTGACCTGTGCACTTAGCGGCTCAATGGACTTATGCAGATACGGACTGCTTTAGATAAGATTAGATATACAGGACTTATGTAGATTAGATAATTATGATCATTACAATCTCGGACTATGACATCATATGTACAGAACAACAACAAGGACTTGTTATTATAGTACGCGTTAGGACCTTCCTTTTGTTATATCCTTATTGTGATATACTTTTGTTCTTTACTTTCCCTTGTACTTATTGTCTAAGTACATTCCCTTTCTTTCGCTCACTAATTGTTTATGGGGCTTATTGTATTCTACTCATTGTAAGACGCTCCCTTTGTCTCCTATTGTAGCACAAAGACTATTGTCTCTAAAGTGTATAAGTAGAGTACCATGTACGCCCTGATACTACAGTTCTCATCACTGTGTATCAGGTTAGTAGTCTTCCCCTCTAATGAAGACAAGTTCTCATCACTGTGTATCAGATGTCTCTATCAGCTCTCACTTGCAAGATACTCTGCTTCCCTGCACTACTCACATATCTCACCACAGTCTACTTTGTCACTGTGAGTATGTGTTTCTTCACCTATGCTGTTCATCAGGTTATGGGCCCTGCACCCTCTGTTCCACTTGACTAGTCCCTGTGTCACTATGGGCACATACTAGGTCAAGGTCTGTCTGGGGCTTAACCAGCCTTGCCCAAGCCTGGGTACCCTCAGGCGTGAGGTGTCCCAGGTAAGGAACCTCCATTACTATACCATGCCCAGTAGTCCTACTTTCACCCCCACTGTGTCCCTCGCCCCTGCGAGCACGCAAGGTGATTGGGTCTGGTAGCCCTTTAATACATATCTAGGCGTGCATGGCCCACTGGGCTGTGTATTGTGGAGCTTAGCGCCAGCTGTCTCTGGTGCTCCACACTGTGTGCAGAATCTCCTCACCATGGGAGTGTAAAATCTGGTGCAGGCTCTAGGGGGTGTTCGCCTTTGGCGTTCTGCAACCAGATACCTACCTTGAAATGCGTCAAAGGGAAAGGGCTTAGTGAAGCCTTTATGGCGATGAGGCAACCAATAGGCCGAGAAGGCTGAGGTAGACAGCCTTGGGCTCTGAAAGATCACTCCACTTTCCCCTCTGGTGCGCTCTAGTTGAGTCATGTCTTAGACACATCCTGGCAGGCAGCCGGCTCCTAGTATGCGAAGAGGCTTCCATCCTGGGCCTAGCCCTTGTAACACTGGAATGTTCATGGAGGCAGGACGCTTTGCGTTCTGGCCTTACAGATTCACAGACTGGAACAGTAAAAATACTTCCCTCCTACATCTTGCAACTTTATGAGCACTATCGCTGACTGCTCCTCGGCAATAGATAACCATCCCAAATGTCTGGTACTACCCCCGCCGCCACTACTGCCCCTTCAGGCTCAAGCAGTGGCTCTGGATCCACACCCTCTACACGCGTCACAGCTGCATATGGTGCAACCTTTGGCATGCCTTCTGGCATCCACCTCAGTCAATTCGATGGCTCCAACTGGAGTGAATGGTCTGGCACCATCGAAGCCATCCTCACGCTGCATGAAGCAGAGGATGTGTTCACTCTGGACACTGCTCCCTCTGGCATCCCACCAGATGAGTGGGACTCTGTCCAAAGAAGGTCCAAGGCGTACCTCCGCCTATACCTCAAGCCAGACGTCTACTCCTTGGTAGCTGATGCTACTGCATATCCCACATTCAAAGACAAGTGGGACAAGCTGAAGGATGTCTATGCTGGTGCTTCGGGCAGCACCACCATATTTAACTTGTGGATCCAGTTAACACAAGCCCGCCTCGACGACTCTGTCCCAATGGCCTCCCAATTGGCCAAGCTCAATGAGCTCAAAGTCGCCCTCTCCAATGCTTTCATGGGTGTCACTGACACTCAATTCTCTCTAATCCTGCTTCACGCACTGCCACCCTCTTATGAGGTGTTGGCCTCTACAATCCTAGCCGGTGGTGCCCCCTCCACACTCAAGCACACTGAAATAATTGCGCGCATAGTGTCTGAGGAGGCACGCCGCTCCGGCCCCTCTAGCTCCTCTCTCAATAAGGCCGCCCCTATCAAAGCTAGTGGCAAGGGCAAAAAGAAAGACCACTCTGGTCTTACTTGCCACTACTGCAATAAAAAGGGGCACATCAAGCCTGATTGCAGGAAGAGGAAGAAGGATGAAGCGGATGAAAAGGCGAAGGGCAGTGGCAACAAGGCCGCCAACAGTCATGTACTAGTACCTACCACCGCCTCTATTAAGGAGGTTGATGAATCTATCAGTGTTGCCTTGTATGCTGCCTCACGTGTGCGTTGGATGATGGACAGTGGTGCAACACACCACATCACACCACATTGGTCTGATTTCAAGGACTACTCCCTGTGCAAAGGCGCTGTACGTCTGGGAGATAAGTCCACAATAGATCAAGTTGGTGTGGGCTCTGTCGTCTTCACAACGAGCCAAGGCATTCCCATCACCCTAAGCAATGTGCTACACCTTCCACAGGTGAAAACATGCTTCTTGTCGACGCGTGCACTAGCACAAAAGGGTGCAGAAGTGGCCTTTGACAGTGGCTCATTCAAAATTACTGTCAACAAAAGCTGTGTAGCAGTTGGCTATTTGGAGGACAACCTGTACTGGTTGGATGCTTCAAATATTGGCCTAAATGCTCACGTCAAAAGTGCTGCCACCACTCTTGATATCTGGCATCAGCGCATGGGACACATCTCCCCTGCTGCTCTTAAGTCGTATGGTCCCTCTGCCACTACTGGCATGGACATTGATAGCTCTACCACACACACTGCTGTGTGTCGTGGGTGCGAGTTGGGTAAATCCACTCGTCAACCCTTCTCTGCGTCCTCCACCAAGAGGACAACTCGTATCTTTGAGATTGTGCATAGTGATCTAGCCGGTCCTATGCAAACTCAGTCCCTGCAAGGCTCAGTGTACACCGCCACCTTCATAGACGACCACTCCAAGCATGCAGTGGTTCACTTCCTTAAGTCGAAGGATCAGTTTGCAAAGTCACTGCAGATGTTCTTGTCTTGGGGTGAAACCCAGACTACACACAAACTGCATGCACTGCACTCTGACCACGGTGGCGAGTACATGTCTAGCCACACACAGGACATCCTCAAGCAGAGAGGAATAGAGCATCATCTTACGATGCCAGGTTCACCACAGTCAAACGGGAAAGCTGAGCGGTTTAACCACACCATTATGGATAAGGCAATGACCATGCTACACACAGCTGGCTTGTCTAAAGGCTTCTGGGAGCATGCAGTGTGTGCAGCTGTGCACATCTACAACCGCTCTCCTACCCGTACGCTCAAGTGGCGCACACCTTTTGAACTCTGGAACTGTGGCAAGGTTCCAGATGTTTCCCATTTACGTGTCTTTGGATGCAAGGGGTACATGCATGTACCCGCTGATAAGCGTCGCAAACTAGATGCGAAGGCCATTGAGGTCATGCTTATTGGGTTTGAGCCTGAATCTAAGGGCTACAGGCTCTGGGACCGTCAAACCCGCTCTGTTCGTTTGTCAAGGGATGTGACATTCAACAAGAGTAGCTTCCCGTCCCTTCAGGGTGCTGAGACACACCCCACACCTTCCACTTCTCAAGTGGCCCCACATGTAATCACACCAGTGACTGCCGTGCCTCACCCGCCGGCGTTACCACCACAGCGAGCACCCTCCCCTGCACACTCGCACAGTAGTGAGGAGAAGGATGTTGAGGATTTATTAGACCCGAAACAAGAGCGTCCACACACGCCACCACCACCACCTGCACACCCCACTCTGCCCACCACACCTAAACGTGAGCACAGCACTCCCACTTCACCACCACCACGTCAAGGTGCCACTCGCATTATGTGCCATGTGCCTCCTCCCTCACCAGAAATGCCTGGGAGTTTTGAGGACCACACACAGCGTAGTCAGCTGTTGCGTGAAATGGACAGTGCACCTAGACGATCTGTGCATGTACCAGTGCCCAATCCCTGCTACTTCAATGCAGACAATGTGGCCACACGTGGCAGAAAACTGGGGTATGTGGAGCTGTTAGCTGCAGCTTATGTGGGTAGAGACCCTGCATCTTATGCAGAGGCTATGAAGTCTGATGATGCAGACAGGTGGACTGAGGCGTGTCAGTATGAGATAGATGCGCTTGCCAAGAATGGCACATGGGAGTTAGTGGATCTCCCACCTAATCGTAAGGCAGTAAAATCCAAATGGGTCTTCAAGCTCAAGGCGGATGGTCGCTACAGAGCTTGCTTGGTGGCTAAGGGATTTACGCAAATCCCTGGCATAGATTTTGATGAAACCTTCTCTCCCGTCGCACGATTTGAGTCGCTTTGTATGTTGCTAGCGTTAGCTGCGCTAGAGGACTGGCACATCCATCAGATGGATGTCAAGTCTGCTTTTCTCAATGGCGTGCTCGACGAGGAGATCTACATGGAGCAGCCACAAGGTTTCACTGTCACTGGCTCTGAGACGAAGGTGTGTCGCCTGGTTAAGGCGATCTATGGTCTCAAACAAGCCTCCCGCACATGGAACTTACAATTCCATGGAGTGTTAACTACACTAGGCTTTAAGTGGACGTTTGCCGATGCAGGCATTTATGTGTTGCCTCAACGAGAGGGGGATGGTCCACTCTTCGTTATTGTTTACGTTGACGACATCACAATCTTGGGTGCATCTTTGGAGAACATCAAGCGTGTTAAGTCAGATCTTTCTGAACGCTATGAGATGACAGATCTCGGGGAGATAGAATCATATCTTGGTATACGCATTGTGCGGAACCGCTCCCTCAGACGCATCGAAATAGATCAGTCTGGCTATGTCAAGGATGTCCTTGAACGCTTTGGAATGGCTGATGCCACACCACACTCCACACCCTTACCTGCTGGTGCTGACGAGCACCTTCATAAATATACGGGTCAGGCTACTGCTTCTGACATTACGCACTATCAGTCACTCATTGGTAGTCTGCTGTACGTTCAGATTGGCACTAGACCTGACATTTCCTTTGCTGTATCATGTTTGGCGCAGTATGCAGCAAATCCTTCCCCCCAACATCTACGGTTGGCGCAGTATGTTCTGTCCTACTTAGTAGGAACTGTGGACATGCGCTTGATCTATGATGGCACCAGTGGAGATGGCCTTCATGGCTACACTGATTCCAGTCTGGGTGACCAGGTTGACGACAGACACTCCACTTCTGGTTATGTATTCATCTTAGCCAATGGTGCAATAAGCTGGTCTTCGCGCAAGCAAAAGACAGTGGCCCAAAACACTACTGAGGCAGAGTACATGGCCATGACCGATGCGGCCAACCAAGCCGCTTGGTATCAGAGCTTCCTTGCGGAACTCGGGTACGAGGTCAACGACCCCATCCCACTACATGGTGACAACAAGGGTGCCATTAATTTGGCTCAGAACCCTGTCACTGGGAGGCGATCAAAGCACATTGCCATACGGCATCATGTCATTAGGGAGTACATTGAAAAGGGCACCATCACCCTTATCAAAACCCCTACTGCAGAAATGGTTGCAGACGGCTTCACCAAGTCGTTAGCGCGTGTCCTGCTGCAGCAACACAATGTAGACATGGGCTTGTGCTAGTTCCAGATTGCTGATCATGGGGAGATGTTGATAAGTGACCTGTGCGCACTTAGCGGCTCAATGGACTTATGCAGATACGGACTGCTTTAGATAAGATTAGATATACAGGACTTATGTAGATTAGATAATTATGATCATTACAATCTCGGACTATGACATCATATGTACAGAACAACAACAAGGACTTGTTATTATAGTACGCGTTAGGACCTTCCTTTTGTTATATCCTTATTGTGATATACTTTTGTTCTTTACTTTCCCTTGTACTTATTGTCTAAGTACATTCCCTTTCTTTCACTCACTAATTGTTTATGGGGCTTGAAGAACAGCACAGGTGAATGAAGCATATACTCACAGTGGACAAGAGGACTGTGGTGAGATATAGGCAGCACAGGGAAGCAAAGGATCTAGCAAGATTGAGCAGATAGAGACGTCTGATACACAGAGATGAGAACTGTGTTCACATTAGAGGGAACATAACTAACCTGATACACAGAGATGAGAACTGTGGTATCAGGGCATACATGATGTGCTACTTATACACTTTAGATACAATAGACCTTGTACTATAATAGAGGACAAGGAAAGCATCATACAATAAGTAGAAGTACAATAAGCCCCTAATACAATAGTGGGCGAAACAAAGGGAGTGTACTTAGACAATAAGTACAAGGAGTGTACAGAACAAAGGTATATCACAATAAAGATATAACAAAAGGAAAGTCCTAACGCATACTACAATAACAAGTCCTTGTAGTTGTTCTGTACATATGATGTCATAGATAACAAGTCCGAGATTGTAATGATCATAATTATCTAATCTACATAAGTCCTGTATATCTAATCTTATCTAAAGCAGTCCATATCTGCATAAGTCCATTGAGCCACTAAGTGCGCACAGGTCACTTATCAACAGGGCTTATTGTATTCTACTCATTGTAAGACGCTCCCTTTGTCTCCTATTGTAGCACAAAGACTATTGTCTCTAAAGTGTATAAGTAGAGTACCATGTACACCCTGATACTACAGTTCTCATCACTGTGTATCAGGTTAGTAGTCTTCCCCTCTAATGAAGACAAGTTCTCATCACTGTGTATCAGACGTCTCTATCAGCTCTCACTTGCAAGATACTCTGCTTCCCTGTGCTACTCACATATCTCACCACAGTCTACTTTGTCACTGTGAGTATGTGTTTCTTCACCTATGCTGTTCATCATGTCTATCCTTGAAAAGCGAGGTTTCCTTTGGAGGTTCTAAAAAGATACGAACCACTTTCAATTAGGACTTGAGAGGTATCCCTCGTGTCCCATTAACGACACCAGGTGTCAGTACCGCTTCTCATAGAGACACAGCGTAGAATGTAGGCTGAGGGACCCGGGCCAAGTACTACTCAAGCTAATCGTGCAATTAGCTGAGGCTATGAATATGCTTATAGATATGACCACAACATGTGAGATACTATCCACATTCGATCTGTGCATAAACTACCACAGGTTATAGCTCTTGGCCAGGATAGTGGACCGGACCAGACTAACTTACTGTAGTAAAGTCTCGCTCAGGCTTGCCACAGTTTCTTGTGGTGTGGCCTTTGTTGCACCATTCCCACACACTGGAGCAGTGCCAAATTAGTCTCCACCCAGGTTCAAGATCTCAAAGATCTCAACATCGACCTTTGTTCCAAGTGTTGTTCAGCAAAAAAAATAAAAATAAAAATTACATGAATCTGGTCAATCTACTCAATGTCATCTATTAGCTAATAAGGCAGGTGAGATGAAGGGCACCTTTTTCCCAACACTTTCTGGGTAGTAGGTCTGGCACAAGGTCTGGCAGCATTTCTGGCAGGGGGAAATGGCCATACGGCCAGAAACATTAGGCCAGCTAAAGGCTATGGTCTGATACAGCTTCGCACCTGAATTTCCTGAGTCACCAGTTCGTCTCATACCTGCTGAATACAAGCGCTGAGCTCTCATCTCAGTCACACAACCTTTTGCTACTCCGAACTTTCAATCGGCAACAAGCCTCTTCCCATTGTCTTTTGTGGTGCAATAAAACCAGACGAACTGAAGCGTGCATGCTCAGACTTATTTTCGGCCTTGCTAATTGGTCGCCTCTTTCTCCACTTGCAGCCTTTCGTGGCCCCGCAGCCAACGAAACAATTATCGACCCGCCCTTTTGCTTAGTGTCTGTAGACATATGGTGTCTGCACAGCCTTGTCATCGCCAACGCCGTAAAGTTTCTTCACCTACGCCATCCTACTATGCCTTCCCTGCGGAAGTGACCAGGTCCACAGTGACACCAACCTCATAGCACTGGACCCTGAGTAGATAAAAAGGTGCAATCTCCATTAGCTTCGATGTCCAGCTCAGAAACGCAGTCAAAGTCAACTCTCTCCTCTTGCCTACCTCTTCTTTTCCCATCATCTCCATCTACATCCCCAACATGTCTCAATCCACCTGCCCCATCGGTTTCACAATCTACACTTGCCCATCCTTCCCCACTGACTGGTCCCTCTTTCTCTCAGAAAGCCCTGTCTTTGAGGGTTCCGGATGGTGCAGCACTGCCATTGAGACCACGAGTAGACAGGGCACCTTCTGGGTGCATTCAACGACTTTAACCCTATGGCACTCTTCTCGGGCATCAACCACATCACTCAGGTTGATCCGCACATGGCCGACGGTACAGCCCACAGTTCCTGGTCAAACATTGCCTCAGAGCCAGACTGCTCAGAGGTGTGCTGCCTTGACAACATCCAATGGGGCATGGACAAATGCGTCGTTCTCGCACCCCTGTGCCCCCAGGAGGGAGGTTCTATTAGGCACCCCGGCTCAGGGAGGAGGCGCCTGGCTGACTTCATTTGGGGGTGCCACTATGACCTGCAGCACACGCAGTGCACCCCAGAGGGTGACAGTGATCTCCCTTCAGAACGGTAATGGCCCATTCGGTCATTCGAGGCGCTGACCGATCTCATACGTTCTTCATACTGTCACTTTCTAACAGCTTCATCGACTCACACTGCTACATAGATTTCATCTTGCTCCTCAATTTTGATCTCTGCACGTCTGTCTCACTATAACTGTACTTTACAACTAACGATTTGTGGGGAAGTAATACTGGGTAGTTGAATGTAAACTCTTTCTGATGGTATGCCTTCTGTGGATTTATTTATGGAATGAACCTAGGTATAGTACAGCATGGCGAGGCGACATGCCCCGCCTTTCATCTGACATACGACAACACCTCAACGACCTTCCGCATGAGTTCAGCAACACAAAAGGGAACGTCACAGTCTAAAGTCATGCAACTGCAAAGCCTATCATGTCGCACAATGAACACGGCGGGATGCTGTCAGTACTCTTCACTTGGGGGTGAAAAGAAATGTATACTGTGAATGAGGCGAGAGTCGACTCAAATTATGGTTTTTTTGAATTCTTTAACGTCCACCTGAGAATATAGAACACTTTCCACTCTGCATCTTTCCTCCAATTTCCCAATCCACTGCTCGAGGTCCACCCTCGAAGAAGCAATGTTGGCTCCGAGGGTTTTTGTTGAACTGGATATTGAATGATATGCGAAGATTAGCCCTCCTTATGTATCTAGGACTCTGACAGTTCGTCGCGATAAAATCTGTAGAAGCTTTAGACGCAGCGATTACTGGAGTCACGGTGAGTGGGGATTTAGAACAGTGTAGGCGAAACTACATGTGGACGACTGACAGCCGGTGCGAGTGAGCCAAGAGGTGGAAAAGGGCTTAAAAATAGCGGGTCAACAGGTAGCTCATCAACTGGAAGGACCCGAAACGTAGGCTCGGGAAGAGAGAAGAAAGCAACAACCTTGGAGCTGAGGTAATGAGGCTGCGTAACGTTGTCGTATGCTCAGTCAGGATCACCAGCGACGCCCGACTGAACAATCCCCTCTGAGCCATAAAAGAGTGTAATGACTTGCCGAAGAAATGGCCGTTTAAAGCACAGGAATATTGGATACTGTAGAACTAAAGGTCATCGCGAGGATCCAAGGATTGGGCTCCGAAGTGACGGACCGGACCGAACTTGCGGTAGTGTAATGGACTCGATTACGTCTCTTACAACCCACTGACCACCCCCTGCAATCGCCAGGACGCATCTTAGACGGTTGTTGGCAGAACAGAAATTCCAGACGCAAAGATAAACGAACTCAGTCTCTCTTCTAATAGCCATCTTATGCACACTCGAATTCCCGGGCGCATCTGTTCATCTCGTTCCCATAATCTGCTCCTTGGTCTGTGCACGCACCTTGGATGACCTTCCCTTTATCTTTATCTACTAGACAACTATCGATAGGAGACGGGCTTCGGTACCGTCTCGTTTCCTGTGGCGTAATGAAATGGCCGACAAGTCGATGTGGACACGCTTTGACCTCTCTGCGCCTTAAATGCAACCACCTTGTACACCTTATCGCTAATTTTTGTGGCCAGTCGTCAAATCAAATGCTTTCCGACTCTCTCTTAAGGTCCCAAGTAGCTGTTGACTTTGGGAGAAAGCACAGGCTACTCGTCGCCACACGCTACTTCCAGTACGCCATCCTGTACTGCCTCCCACTGCAGGTCCACAAACTTTATCGCTGAACTCTCCGAGCCCTGGGTAGATAAAAAGGGACCTTCTCCACGTAGTTTCGACGTCCAGCTCAACACCCACTCATACACAACTCTCTCCTCATACCCATCTCTTGTTAACTGATCGTCTCCATCTACACCTATACCATGTCTCAATCCTCCTGCTACGTTGGTGTCGCATTCTACAATCACGCCTCATTTCCTACCCAATGGGCACTTATTCTCTCTGAAAATCCACACTTCGAGGGTCCCGGATGGGGCAGCACAGCCGCGGAGACTGTGAACGGCGCGGGCATATCTTCGCTGTCTTACGAGAGGTCTCCGTCCAGCTTCAACCCTATAGGGCTCTTCTTGGGCATCGTCTATGTCGCGCAGGTCCCTATGTCAATTCAAAACATGAAGGCCTTGATTTCTGGTTCCAACCGAGCCTCAGTGGAAGACCGCACCGTGGTGCAGGGCACAGACGACATCACTTGGGGCACTGAGAAATATGTCGTACTTGCGCTCCTGCGTCTTTCCCAGAGACGCTATCTCAAGCTTCCTAGGTTGGCGCGGGACAGCCTGGCTCACTTCATTCAGGGTCGTATCCGTGATCTGCTTCGCGCGCGGTGCACCCCAGGGGCTGATGTGTACCCTATCGTCTCCTTGGATAGCGGCAATGTCTCGTTTGGTCACTCAAGGCGCTGACTGAGCTAATACGCTCTTGTTGCTGTCGGCATCAACCCTCTCCTCGATCCTGACCTCTGCGTGACCGTGTCTTAATTTTACTTTACATCAACTACTAATGTACTTTGCGGGAGTCCTTTAATGCTATACTATTTCTAGTTGTTTGTGCCTTCGGCGGATTGGAACCGGAATGCGTCTATGGTACACTGTATCGGGGTCTGTTGACTTACCTGGCTACTGTTTATCACTGACCCTCCTTTGGCACTCTTACATACCCCTACGCTCGTGCTCCCGGCCCAACTCTACACCGACATGGTGAGTTAAATTTTACTTCCTGGGCGTTCTGAACGGTACATGTTATTTTGTCGGTGGGCGTGCGCGTGGAGTCGGAGGTGAGAAGGAAAGGAAAAGAGCAGAGCAAGTACTACTGTACTAGACTCCTTGTTCTCAGGACCACACACCGGAACAGTAGCTCAGCTTAATGACTAACGACGTAGGCCGGGAAACGGAGACGAGAAAAGAGAGATCAAGATAGGCTGGAGAAGAGGAGAAACGACTGGGATTGTACATGAAGATATCTGATATGGCGAAAAAACTAGTTTTGCTTTGGGCAAGCAAGGGGTGTTCATATACATTCGGAGGGAGTTAGTAGCAGAGTGGGGTCCCAAAGTGAAGACGATGGAAGAAACATAAGCTACGGTTCGCAAAAATGTCGCGTGCAGTGACGCAGAGAGGAAAGGATATATCATAGGTCGAAAGGGAGAACAGGATGATTGCGGCCCGGTGAGTGTTTAGCGCGGTCTCCCAGAGGCTGACTGGGACGCGCAGTACCCAAAGTCACCGTGGTCAGCCACCTTATACTTAGATCAGTCTTGAAGTCATCTCCTCGGAATTCTTGGGTTCTCTGGGATCTTCCAGTGCTCTGTTGTCCTCCGCACTCTTAGTTGCAGGTCTCAGGACCCGAAGCTAGCTGTTACGACACCTTGCACAACCCCTCGAATCTTATAACTTGAAGCGCTTTCTTCCGCCTTGCTATGCTGTCCCCACTTCGTTTGCCCTCCCGCTCTACTCCGGCTACCCCACCTTCGACGCCCACACTCACTCAGTTGTCTCCCCCGCCTGCCTCATCTTATTTCCGTTCAATGCCTCAGCGCGCGGGTATCCGACAAATTACCCGCACTGTGACGTATGCCTCCATAGCTCGTCTTTCGTCGGACATTACCTCTGCGACCCGGCGCATGCTTTCGCCAACACCTCCGCGCGGGAACACCAAGGATAACGCGACAGTCTGGAGCCCTGCAATTGCGATGCCGATCACGCCGCGCAAGCCGCCCAGTACACTTACTCTGTCCAAGGCGCGGCGCACGCCCGATTCTCCGCGCAAAGGCTCGCCGTCACAGCATGCGACCTTTGCTTACGGCCTCCCATCGCCGCTCTCCACACCTACTCGCCGGATACGCCCTTCTTCTGTGCGCCTCGCTCGGCTTCCTATCCCCCCGTTTGCGGTCACTTCGCCACCACGTCGCAATAACCCCGCAAGTCGTGCGGGGGGAGATCATACGGTCACCCCTCCTAGCTTCGAGCGCGCTATCCCCACCTCAGCAGCTCACCTAGTATACCCAGCTACGCCTACGTCTGGTCGCAGCATTCAGCACCCATGGTCTAGTCCCAGAAGCCCTCTCTCTAGGAAATCGTCTAGCATTGGCCTTGATAATGTCAAGAACCAGTGTGATGAAGAGGAAACCCTTCTCTCGGCTTTTCGTAGTGTTAGCTTCTCTTTATCCTCCTCGTGCTCGTCCTTTGGCACCGAAAACGGATTGGACTCGCTATTCAGCTCGACTGTACTGCAGCTGTACGTCGCCGGACGTGACGTGCCAACTGTCTTTTCAACGACCTCCCCACTTGCTAAGATGATCCAGCAAACGAGGGAAGAGCAGAGCCCCAGGAAGGGACAGCTCAGTCAACTGACCGTGGGCGTACAGTCTGTAAGCGACGTACCTTCCCTGCGTGTTGCACAGACAACCAGAGCGCCCGTGGTAGAAATGCAAGTCGCCCAGGTAGAACAATGGCCAGAGGTCCTTCCCGGGTGTTCAGGGACCCGCGGCTTGCGGAGTGTAGGCGCCCATCCCAAGAGCGACGGACATGGGGGAGCTACACGTTCCAGCGAATCCGCCTCGGGTAATACCCTGGTACGCGCGCGTCCGACACGGCAGCCCAACGAACGCATGGACCGACCGCAGAGCACGCCGCTTGTTTCCTTAGGGCCCTCCGCTGACAGCATATCTGTTTCAACCGGCATGGGCCCGAAATTTGTGCCCCTGATGAGAACGAGATCTATCCTGTCTCGCCTTACGGGAAAGGCAAAGGTCGCCTCGCCCCCCGCTACGAGCCTTGTCATTCCAGGTGGCGCGACGGCCCGGGGTGTCGGCAGTCTGGTGAGGAGCAACACCACCGGGAAACGTGGTGCGTCTCATCCACCTCGAATCTTTAATCTTCGTCCGCCTCATCCCTATCATGCAGGTGAAGCCCGTCTGCCTCAGCTCCAATCCATGCGTAACCTGTTCAGAAGGATTTGATTCTGATTACACAACAGTTGGCGGCATCATGGACAACGGGATTTTCAGATTGGTGTATAGGCTCTCCTAGTTCTCTGTAGTATTCAATAAACGATTTTTGGAGTCACATTTCCAAGTTATGAAAATGACGTACGGTGACCGTGGCTGTTGAACGAAGGACTCGATTTGGGGATAAACATAATGGAGGAGTCGGACAATGCCGAGCCCACTCACGAGTTGCCAGTGACGCTGAGCGCAGCTTTGCCCTCACCAACTGAACACCGATACTACGAGATGGACTCTACATACCAAGTCATCGACTCGCGTCCGGTATATCCCCACGTCCAAACAACATGTTCATCATGTCATTTCCAGCTCGAATTCCCCGTGCCCAGCCCCGCGCCTAAACCTGCCACCATGCTCACCGTTCGTTGTTGCAGCTGTAAACAGACCTTCTCGCATGCATTTTATCCGAACCAAGTTCCTTCGGGCATGCTCAGTACAGGGGGGCCATCATCGCAAGGGCATGCACCTACACCACCACCAAGGAAAGGGAGGAAGATAGGCACGCAAGAACGCCCATTAGAGACGGGGTATTACGATCTACTTGGTGTACCAGTTGATGCAACCACAGACGATATAAAGAAGGCATACCGTACGCCTTGCAATACTCTATCTATTATTGGATGGTGGCCACTGACTACCGGTCGCGTGCAGGTCGCCTCGCAATCAAATACCACCCTGACAAAAACCGCGACGACCCGAACGCTGAGGAACGTTTCAAATTAATCGCTATCGCCTACCAGACGCTCTCTGATCCCCAGCTCCGGCACAAGTACAACGAGTTTGGACCCAAGGAGAGCGCACCCGAGGGTGGCTTCGTCGACCCCGAGGAAGTATTCGGCGCGATCTTTGGCGGAGAGAGGTTCCTGCCCCTTATCGGGCAGCTTTCTCTCGCGCGAGATATGAAGTCCGCTCTCCAGGAAGCGGATGAGGCCACGGGTGAAGACGCCCCTCCCGTAGCACGTGATGCCAAAGGACGTGAAATCATCAGTCCTGAGGAGAAGGCGAGGAGAGACGAGAAGGCGCGCAAGACAGCTGCGGAGGTGCGCCTGCACCACGGTCGCGGTGATGCTGCTGTTGACTGGGCGGCATCTTGTAGAAAGCTGCGGCACGGGAGGAGCGTGTGCAGAAGCTCTTTGAGACCTTGCAGCACAAACTTGGTATCTTCACAGAAAATGCCACTGGTCCGAATGATCCAGAAGTCATAGAGTCGTGGCGGACTATTTGTTCGCTCGAGGCGGAGTCCGTCCTTTTCCTGATTTCATATTTCATTATATTACTGACATCCGCTCCTGTCTGGCCCCTGGCAGAGAGTTGAAAGGCGAATCATACGGCGTGGAGCTGTTACATGCTATTGGATTCGCTTATACTGCCAAAGCTAAGCAGTTCCTTGCGTCCAACCAGAGTTTCCTTGGCGTTGGTGGATGGCTACATAACGTGCAGGGCAAATATCACGTGTTTTCTGAGACGTGCGTCGCTTCTTCTATCTGTTGTTATTCGGTCTTCGCTAATCGTCCATCTGGCAGCGTGTCGACCCTACGCTCGGCCATCGAACTCAAGGCTGTGTTCGACCAAATCCAACAAGCCGAACAATCGGGTACCCTTAGTCCCGAAGAGAAGAAACGGCTCGAGGAACAGGCAGCAGAGAAGGGTCTCCAGGCACTTTTCAAGGTACGTATCACATTCCACATCCTTTCCGTCGACCGTTCCTGATTGATGCGGGCGCCGCCTTAGGGCGCTAAATTGGAGATCGACTCAGTGATTCGGGAGACGTGCGACCGGGTGCTGAACGACCCATCAATATCTCGCGATAAGGCAGTCCTGCGCGCAGTCGCATTGCAGATCCTCGGGAACGCGTTCGCGGCCGTGCGGAATGAACGGGAAGAAGCGCGTGAGGAAAGCGAATATGTCAGAATTGAGACGAAGAACAGCAGGCAGCGCGCGCAATCACGTGCGACCCCTGGGCAATGAGATTGGCGCACTTACCCAGTGCGCTTCTCCTGTGTCCTCGCCACCGTTTGGCCTGCACTTCCTGATGCTTGACGATGTCGTATCGTTGAGCTTGCCTGCCACGCTTAGACTACACGTGGATATTGCTGCGTGCAGAAATAATCTGTTCTTGTTTTCCCCCTTCTTTGTTTGCAATATACTGTATCTTAGGCAGCATCACGTTACCTGTACTTAGCTCTTCCGAGTCGTTCTCATGCAAGAATTTGTTCGTATTAGTGACAAGGGGTATGCGGGATTTTTGGCGCCTACATGAATTCAGGGAGGGGTCCGAAGGGTGTTCATTTGGTAATACATTCTATTTGTAGCTTCAAACCACCGTCGTTACTAAATGGTACTGGTTCTGAATATGTCGACTTGTTTTAGATGCGAGGGGGTCCTTGTTCCGCTACCACCACCATGGTAGGGATTTCCCACGGCCTAGCCGGGGACAAGGATGGGTTAGACGGTATGGAAAACGCTGCTAGAGCAGTAGCCCGCCCTCTACCCCCACCTACAAGTGGCCCACCACAATGTAAACACACACACGAAAGGAACAGAATATAAACACCATGACCCTCCTATGACGGATGAGACCTACGACGTCACCTAAACGAAGATCGTGAAACTGACAAAAATGAAAAATGGAAAACACCACACAAAGATGCCCACCCAAACACGGCAACAAAATACGAGACAACGACCACCCGGAAAAGAGATAAACCAACTCCTCCCCAAACAAAAGTCCCGGACCCTATTGCTATGTCACATCTACACCCACACGCGACAAACCCGCAAATAGAGGGGAAAAAAACAGAAAATGGAGAAATCCCCCTTATACTCCGCTCACGACCGAGATACGCGCACCCCCCCAAAAAGCGCCCCTCCGGATGATAATCTCAAGCGCCCCATGAGACAGTAAAATCAATTAACCACCGATAGCACCCAATGTATAGTCCCATCCAAATAAAAGACAGGAAGGACCCCCCCCGCCGGCACCACCCAACATACCTGGGAACTGCAAACACGCAAGCTAAAGACACCACCACCGCCACACGTAAGAAAAAGGTAAACGGCAGCGGTAACCACCTGTCAGAAAAAAAAAAAAAAAAAAAAAAAGAGAGAAAAGACGGTAATTAAATTTCTACTCACTCTAGACCAACGCCACCTCAAAAACTAGTATAAGCGAATAGACGTAGCACCACACCTAAGAGCAGACAGAGTAATAAAGTCTCTAGACCTCCACTAATTCCCCCCAATTAATTCCACATGAATCCGACTGACCCCCCACCCCCCACTTCGGATATGCTCACCCTCGAACCAAACTCAGAACCGGTCCCTAGGGAAAAATCCACCACCACGGCACGCATAGCAATCTCTAGTGGCCCAGCAGCGAGTACGGTGGAAGCCCGTAAAGGCAAAAAGAAACGAAACAACAGTAAGCCGCTAAAATAATAACAATCGACGCAACTAACACCTGGAAAGAAAACCCCCCACAGGCAGATGGACAAAAGGCGGTCTCAGATGCAGGCAACGATCCTACCATCCCGTCCCCACCTCCGTCCACTCCGGTGACTACTGTGATGCCTATGCTGCTGAGCACACCCCCAGCGACACAATCTGGACTAGCTACACCCTACCCCCTCTCCGACAAAGGAGAGACACCCCCTCTCATCGTAGTACCAGCGCACCTCAGAGGAATGTCACCGTCCCCCAGTACCTCCCCGACTCGGGACCCCACAACTACTGTGAACACTCCGCTACTCCCCTTTGCCTCGCTCCAGGATGTAGAAATGTCGCCAGCCTCCCCACCCACCCTTTTCGGACCGCTTTCAACCCCCACCCAAGCTAACAGAGTAACGCCTGCGTCCCAAGTGCAACCCACCACCCCAATCCAAAATGTGCTGGGAATCTCCTTCAAACCATCCGAAACGACCCCGATACTGAAAATGTCGACAGTATCAGCACGCCTTGAAGAAGTTGAAAACGACAACTCCAACCAAGTCGGAAAGCAGCCCACGAGGAATGTACTAGACAAGTACACCTCAGGCCCCATGCCCGCAATCCAAGACGCTCACCCCACTGCCCCCTTCGACAACATCGACATAAACCTCATTAAAGAATGGGAACGCCACTCAGGCTGTTACGATTCCGGACACTTTTCTTTGTTTACACTTTTACTTGACTCATTTCCATCCATATACGTACAAGTGCCGGACTTACCTCATACCGATTACTCATATGACTCCTTGCTGACTGATGCTTGTTCTATGGCCTTCTAAGGCGTTCTTTTCCTATTATCACATGCTACTATACGATGACTCATTCCTAGGACCCGGATCCTAGGATCGCACCATCTGTTTGTGACTCTTTGGTGCTGTACTAGTATATAAGTCGCTCTCTACTTAGCTTGTACAGTAGACTC
Organism: Lactarius psammicola; assembly: GCA_025769895.1. Classification (NCBI taxonomy): domain Eukaryota; kingdom Fungi; phylum Basidiomycota; class Agaricomycetes; order Russulales; family Russulaceae; genus Lactarius; species Lactarius psammicola. The sequence goes on along the minus strand of WTXK01000595.1, from coordinate 7,277 downwards.
GACTTCTTCTTGAATCACATCATACTTCAGTCTCACCGACTCTAAGGGAATTCCTTTCTGAGGATACCTTTAGTTGAACGTGCGGGCCTTCGTCTTTTGCCTCGCCTCTATTATTCAGAAGGACCTTCGAGTCACTTCCTCTCACTCTTGTTGAGCCCTGCTCCAAGTAGTATCATCGAACTCAGTCCTTGACCGGACTATCGACTTCTATCGAACTTGACTTAGTCGCACGTCGCACGATCGCCCGTGTGAGCGTAACATTAAGTCGAGTCTCTACCTTTGAACCACGGTGGCTTCCCCAAAGAAAGGAAAAAGCCGTGCTGAAGCACAGTTCCAATCCGAATACGTTGAACGAACCAGAGAAGACACTTTATCCGACGCAATCAAAGGAACAGTTGTCTGGGTTGACGAAGGAGAAAACGAAGGGTATTGCATCTACGATCGAACCTCTGGATACACTCCAGTAGAATATCTCCAAGACCTTCGCAAGTGGGCAATTGTGGTCAAAAGCAACACAAGTGGACAGTGGTTCACCTTTCAACTAGCACCACCCCACTTCAAACAGGACCACTTCGCTCAAACAAGAGTCTTTTTGGCATAAACCCTGACCCACCAGAACAAGTAAACGCACCAGAAGAAACAACCCAACCAGAAGAACCACCCCAACAACAGACCCAAGCACCAGATATGTCGCAAACACACGTACAACCAGTCCAAGCCTCAACCAGTACCACCACTCCATCTGCGCCCCTCGGAGGCAGCGGTGGAGGAGGAGCCCCTGCACCTGCACCAGGAGGTGGAGGAGGAGGTGGAGGAGGAGGTGGAGGAGGAGGAGGAGGAGGAGGAGGCGCACCAGGTGGAGCACCAGCACCTGGAGCAGCTCCAGCAGGCGCAGCCCCAGCAGGAGGAGGAGTACCCGATGGAAAACTCGGAGGAAACCCTCCTGCAGAGTTCAATGGGGATCGCGGACAAAGCAAAGCCTTCCTTCTCGACTTCACTATCTATCGAGGCATGAACCCGAACGCAGCTATACTTCGAATCCCTTATCAAAGGGCTATGACCTTTTCTGTCCTATATTAGAGGACCATTGGTGCAAGACTGGGTACAAGAACAAGTTACTTGGCTCAACGATCAAATTGGCACGGGGGTGCTGCCAGCCGAAGAAAATCTGTGGAACGAAGTAGAGATTCGATTCCGCCGCACTTATACCGACACTTCGGAAAGACAGAAAGCGCAAACCGAAATTTCTAAACTAAAGATGGAGGGAGGAAACATCGACGACTATAACGCCAAATTCGCCAACCTCGCCAACAAAGCCGGATATACTCTTAATGAAGAAGTAACCCTCAATCTATACGCTCAAGGGTTACCATTCAAACTCATGGAGAGTATTCTGCGCCAACACCGACCAGTCAATTGGCAAGATTGGACAGAAGCAGCAGTAGAGCAACAGCGAATTTACAACCTCCTTCAAAGCCATTTGCGCAAGCCCACAGGTGGAAACAATCCTCGTCGCGAACAATGGCGTCGTAATATATACGCCAACAACAACCGAAACCCCAATGCCATGGATATTGGAAGAACCCGTGCAAGAGCAACCATGACCGAGGCAGATAAGCAACGTTACCAGCAAGAGGGACTATGCTTCAGATGTGGCAATAAAGGACATATTTCGCGCAACTGTCCTCAACGCCAAAATACCCAAGCATCTGTCGCAACAACCTCTTCCACTACTCCCTCGACCACACCTACCATAGCTGCCACGGTCAAAGTAGAAGGAAATGCCAATATGAAAGCCTCGGAAAGAGCAGCAGCCTATATAGCGGCTATGCAAGCTGACTCCGACGATGTCAAAGCAGCTCTTGAAGAACAATTGTTTGGGAAACAGGGTTTTTCCAATGCTTGAACCCCGCGGCCTGGGCTAAAGCAATGAAGATTAGTGTGTACCATAGCAGATATCGATCTATGCGAATTCCAGTCTTATTTGAATCTGCACACGCGACGGCCGAAAGACAAGTGCTCATCGACTCGGGAGCAACTGATAACTTTATCAGCAAAAATCTGATAAACCGACTCAAGATCTCTACATTACCAGTGGCAAAGCCTATCAAAATATGGAACGTAGATGGCACTCACAACCAAGATGGCGAAATCACGCAGTTTACGGATCTCGAAGTCACGACTGGCAACCAAACCAAGACACTCAGGTTCCTCATTACCCATCTAGGATCCGATGAAGTAATTTTAGGATATCCGTGGCTCACAGCCTTTGAACCTAAAGTACACTGGAAGGACGCTACATTGGACAAAGAATTCCAACCAGTGGTCATTACAAGTTTAGGATACGTATCGGTTGCCAATCGAAGAATCATAACTGAAGAACAATGGGAAAAACAAATTGAAGAAATTCCCGATGAAATGGTACATCTGCGCAAAACCACAACAGCCTCTGAATTGGCTCAAAAAGCCGCAGACAAAACAGTGAAGACTTTTGAGGAAAGAGTTCCCAAAGAATACCATCGCCACCGCAAAGTATTCGACGAAGAAAGTTCTCAACAATTTCCACCACCACGACCATGGGACCATGCTATCGACCTTGTTCCCAACGCCCCTGCCACCATTGACTGTAAAATATACCCCATGACGCAAGTCGAAGATAAGGCACTAGAAGAATTTGTCGAAGAACAACTGAGAAAGGGATATATTCGTCCATCCAAATCCCCTTACTCGTCACCCTTTTTCTTCATCAAAAAGAAGGACGGCAAACTTAGACCGGTGCAAGATTATCGAAAACTCAATGACTTAACTGTGAAGAATCGATACCCGCTTCCATTAATTCCTGAACTTATCGACAAGGTCAGAGAAGCACGAATCTTCACCAAACTTGATATTCGATGGGGATACAATAATGTGCGAATAAAACCAGGCGATGAATGGAAAGGCGCATTCAAGACTAACAAAGGGCTGTTCGAACCCTGTGTTATGTTCTTCGGACTTACAAACTCGCCAAGTACTTTCCAAACCATGATGGACACTATTTTTCGCGATCTGGTGGCACAAGGATGGGTGGTAATATACATGGACGACATTCTTATTGCAACACCCGACGACCTCACTACACATCGACAATTAGTACATCAAGTACTAGATCGACTTGACGAACACGATCTATATCTCAAGCCGGAGAAATGTGTATTTGAAGTACGAGAAGTCGAATATTTGGGTCTTATTATTGGCCATGGACAAGTCAAAATGGATCCAGTCAAAGTACAAGGAGTACGCGAATGGCCTACACCCACAAACCTCAAAGAAGTACGCGGATTCCTGGGTTTCTGCAACTTTTATCGACGCTTCATACGGGGATTCTCAGCCATTGCGCGACCCCTTAACGACCTTACCAAGAAAGAAACGCCATGGGAATGGACAAAGGCCAGACAAAAAGCTTTTGAAGAACTAAAAGCAAGAATTAGCGAAGCCCCGGTACTACAATGCCCAAAACTGGACGTACCCTTTGAAATAGAAGTGGACGCATCGGGTTTCGCAATTGGAGCAGTATTAAACCAGGAAGGAGACGACAAGAAAATGCATCCAGTAGCATTTTTCTCGGAAAGTTTCACTCAAACGGAGCGAAACTACGACATATATGACCGAGAACTGTTAGCGGTCGTCAAAGCCCTCAGAACATGGAGAACGTATCTTGTAGGATCCCCGCATATTATCACTATCCACACCGACCACGCCAACCTCATTTACTGGAAAGAACCACGCAAAATCAGTAGAAGAGTCGCACGCGAATTTCAAGAACTACAAGAATACAACTTCATCCTCAAGCATGTCAGTGGAACAAAAAACGCGAGGGCTGACGCACTATCAAGAAGAAGCGATTATGATGAAGGAGAGGAAGATAATGGCGATGTCACGGTACTCCCTGAAGAATTATTTGTCAACCTAGCAGGAACGGAGGACGAATCAATTGAAGAACTCTCAATGTGGAGCGAACTGAATCATCACAATGATCCAAAGCCAGAATGGATCAACGCCCACAACCTTGTACCAAGATGACGTCGAAATGTGGTGTCATGAAGGAGCTCGAGTTGCCAATGTCGAGGGCAACATTGAACTTAAGAGGGGGGTAATTTCCCTGTTTCACGACCCCCCTTACCGTGGACACCCTGGAATCACCAATACACACGCGTTACTCAAGGAACGATACTGGTGGCCGCGTCAAAAGGAAGATGTAGAGGAGTATGTCAAAGGATGCGCAGTTTGTCAAGCAAATAAAATCAACACGCACTGACAAAAACCCCGACTTTTCCCTATTACCACTGACCCAGAAGCGCAACCATTTGAAGTCGTCACTATGGATTTCATTACCAAGTTGCCAGTATCAAAAGGATTCGACACAATACTCACCATCACTGATCATGACTGTACAAAAGCGGCCATCTTTATACCATGCAATGAGACAATCACAGCCGAAGGAGTAGCTCAACTATACCTTCAACATGTCTACCCGCACTATGGATTGCCGAAGAAGATGATCACCGATAGAGACCCTCGTTTTATCTCAACCTATATGCGCAACTTGTGCAGAACACTGGACATCAAACAAAATATTTCATCAGCATATCATCCGCAAACTGATGGACAATCGGAACGTACGAACCAATGGCTTGAACAGTACCTTCGCCATTGGAGCAACGTCCAGCAAGATAACTGGGTCGATCTTCTTCCTATCGCCCAGTTTGCGCATAATAGTTGGCCCAATGCAACAACCAAATGATCCCCCTTCAAGTTGTTAATGGGCTGGACGCCAAGAGCCACAGGGAATGAAGAAACGACGAACGCACCTGCAGTAGACAAGAGGATAGAAGATATGAAGGAAGCAAGAAGAAAGGCGCAAGAGTGTATCAACCACGCGCAAGTACTTATGGCAGAAAGGGGCAAGCGCAACTTCACTCCGTACAAGGAGGGAGATATGGTTTGGCTAGAGGGTGTAAATTTACGTACTCATTACCCCACTTCCAAACTAGCGCCTAAAAGATACGGCCCTTTCCCCATCAAGAAGGTCTTATCTCAAGTATCATACGAATTAGACCTGCCAAGCCGGTGGAAGATACACCCGGTGATCCACGCTAACCTCCTGACACCCTATAAGGAGACGGCGTTACACGGATCAAACTTTACCCGACCATTGCCGGAGCTTATCGACGGAGAAGAAGAATATGAAGTGGAGCAAGTTCTAGACTCACGCCGACAAGGCCGAGGACGCAAGCTCCATTTCCTTATCAAGTGGAAAGGATTTCCCATGAGTGACAGTACGTGGGAACCTCGGGAAAACCTGACCCACTCTCAGTCCGCGATAACGGACTTCTATCGCCTACACCCTAACGCCGAAGGAGCGCCCAAGAGGACATAAAAGACAAAGACTCCTAGGCCAAACCGTATCCTCATCACTCCCCACTTTGAACTCGAACCACCATCACTATTGCTATGTCTTTCACTTCTGGCATCGTTCAAGACGAATATGAGTCTGTAGGCGAACGTCGCGCCTATCAGAACATAGTCGTCCCTACGGCACCAGTCCCAATTCAAACTCCCCCTCCTCTTATGATCGGATCCCCCGACATGCGTCGTACCCAGCTGCTCGAATCTGAAGTCTCGACCCCCACTTTCCAACCTTTCCCTTATGCACCACAAACTCCCCCTCCTGTCTCCCCTACCCTCGTTGACTGTGATACTGCTATAGCTACGGCAGTACAAGAAGAAGTTGTCGGACAACAACCCCGACTCGAAGAAGACAATGGACTCATTGAGTACATTGACTATAACGCTGAACCAGAGACGAGGAGGATGACGACCCAGGACTTCCATTCTTCCCCAACCTCCCTTCTTCCCTACGATACTATCCCCTCATGATCCCAAGTCTGATGAAGACCCTACCAGAGTTGTCGCCCCGTACATCTTCTATCATGATAACCACCAACAAGTTGTCGGATGCATGGGCAAGAACCAACCACCCTACGCAGAACCTGTTTACCTTCGTACCAGCCGAACCCCCTATCCGTCTTCCCTATCCCCATCTCTAACGCACGTCTAGCTCAATTTGATCGCGAACACCCAGGGCATACGCCATCGATGAGGTAGTGCAAGACCTCAGCGATCCCTGCATCAAAGCAGAAGTATCGAGGCTCCGCGATGCTACTGCGAAACAAGCGACGATCAATAAACAAAAGGAAGACGTCGAAAGGCAGCTCAATCAGCTCCAACGAGCAGCCTTTCGATACAGATTTGGAGGTTAACGGAATTAGGAAGAGGATGGAAAAGGCGGACTTGGTACGCACCATTGCCGACAGATATGCCCAGCTCTACCCGCAGCGAACCCGCGCGGATGTCCCTCAACTCGCCATACGAACCCATGGACCCGTCGAATTCCCACAAGAGCACGAAGGGCCATCACGCAATCGCTATGCGTGTTGGAAATGTGGCAAGATGGGTCACAAGAAGGTCAACTGTCCCAAGAATCATCCAAAACACTGTTGGTTTTGCGACAGCAACCAGCACGTAGGAGCGGAGTGCATATTTCGACGGATGAATGTAGTCGACCTACTCAGCAAGGCGGACCCGTCAACACGCCCCCGTTACTGTGGCAAGTGTTTCAACCATTATGCCACGCACGAAGAGTACAATTGCCCCAAAGCAATTGCATGCCGACACTGCGCAGAACGCGGGCCTCTGGGGTTTCTTAGGACTCACAACTGCCCCAAAGACCGTCAACCTACACCACCTGATGGCGACAACTGGGATCTTGGCAGCGAATACCGGAGGGTCGAACTAGAAGTTGAGGCAACTTCACACCAAAAGGGGGGGTAATGTTATGATTCCGGACACTTTTCTTTGTTTACAGCTTTTACCTTGACTCATTTCCATCCATATACGTACAAGTGCCGGACTTACCTCATACCGATTACTCATATGATCCCTTGCTGACTGATGCTTGTTCTATGGCCTTCTAAGGCATTCTTTTCCTATTATCACATGCTACTATACGATGATCATTCCTAGGACCCGGATCCTAGGATCGCACCATCTGTTTGTGACTCTTTGGTGCGTACTAGTAATAAGTCGCTCTCTACTTAGCTTGTACAGTAGACTCGACTTCTTCTTGAATCACACTATACTCAGTCTCCCTGACTCTAAGGGAATATCCTTTCTGAGGATACCTTTAGTTGAACATGCGGGCCTTCGTCTTTTGCCTCGCCTCTATTATTCAGAAG
>WTXK01000594.1:0-26143 GCA_025769895.1 Lactarius psammicola | reverse complement strand
AAACCACCAAGAAGAATGATATGGTATGTTCAAGAACACAAGGCTTGTCTGCCGCAGTCTCCTCGACCTATTGGCTGCCTCTCATGCTTTCACCACTCTCAAACACTATGTGCTTCGGACCCGTACAGTTGTCGCCACTCAAAGAGCGGCCCCCCTTAGTCCCAATGCAGGCTTAGCTCCTATGGTAGGGAGTTCCTGACACCGGGTACCCAAGATTGCACTGATGACCAGATACAATCCTAAAGGCAAGCAACGCCTTATGCCGATTTTACGGACACTAAGACGTTACCACTTCGGAATATGAGTTTAAGGGAATCTGCGTAGGTGCAGCCACACAGTAGTGAAGAGGTGTGTGAACAAGGGACTGATGGTCATCAAACCAACTAAGGGATAAAGAAAACTTCGCCGGTAAGCAAAGTGAAATGCGAAAGGACAAAGGATAAACTTGTCCTAATGTAGCGGAATCCAATCGGCTACAGCTTGAGATAAAAGACAAAGGATTTGAATAAATGAACAGGCCGAGGTTGGATACGCAAGCCTAGCATGGAGATAAATCACATGCTGAACCTGTAGACAACACGGAGGGTAAGCACAACTTAGAGACCTTTATTCAAGGTCAAAGGCTAAGTTCACGTGGTGACAGGCTGAGTAGAAACCAAGAGGACAAGTTAGATTTGGTAGAAGAGTAGAGAGTACAAAGGAATGCGCACCTGAGTAGAAACCAAGAGGACAAGTTGGTTCTACTCAGGATGCTACAGCAGGGTTTATATACTACTGCGCTCATTGTATTACTAAGTACTTTAGTAAGTGTAATGACTCATGCGCTGACGTGTCGTATCTATTAATAGCCCTTATCTATTGTGCTGACTGATGCACACTAAGCGACTATGACTACTTGATGACACGGCCTCCTTATCTGCTGAGTAAATCCTAATACAACACGTCATACTACTTTAGTAATGTGTTCTATAACATTCTACAGGGTTCTAACCAATCAGAACAAGCACATGCATTATTGTTATCTATAACAATAGAAGTCCGAGAACGGCAAGACTGTCACACAGTCAAATAACATCACATGATGTATCCCACGATCACGTGACCCAAAGTTGCACATGTTGGCATCATGTGACTAACCATCTTATCATATCTAATGATAAGGAACTTAAGTACTTTGGCCGCTTATATCTTGCCCAAATAAATCCGTAAAAATACAGAAAAATAGGGAAATAATACGTGTCCATGACACCTTTGAGTCACTTCCTCTAGGCCATGTTGAACCCTGCTCTGCATGCTACTTGTGCATCATTGAACTGAGACCCTGAACCGGTTTCACTCTATCTCAAACTTGACTTAGTTGCACGTTGCACAATTGCCTGTGTGAGCATAACAGTATTCTGTGTATCAGCAGCAACAGGAGGAGCAGAAGCAATGGAAAGCAATGGCCCAGGAGTGGAAGGAGGAACAGATATGGTATGCAGGGGAGAAGTGCAAAGCGAAGGTGGAAGAGAGACAGCAGTTGATTCACAGGATCTGGGACCAGCAGATGACAAAAGTGGAGATGAAGACCTCTACCCCCTTCGCCACAACTTCCTCATCCACTCCAAAGTCCAAGAAGGTGTGCAAGAAACCCTGCATCTACTGCACACAGACAGGACATCAATGTATTAAGGAAACATCCACTCTGATAGACATGTACTCTCCTTATCCCCAAATGTGCACCACACATGCCTAACTCGCCAAAATCAAGAGGGTGTTACACCTCTAGAATTCGCACACAACACTGGAGTAAACTTTGTTCACTTCCCTATCAAACACAAGGGAGTCATGAGGCAGGCATGTTTCATCCAAGTCATCTTAGGACCCAATCCCATCATCATTGGCATTATCAATAAGTCTGATCAAACCTATGCCAAACCATTATACGCTTATCCCAACTATACCTATGAAGCATGTCCTTGATATGCTGTGGAAGATATGACTGTCTTCCAGGCCTCATTTGAGGATCAAGAGAAAGTTGATAAGGCTATAATAGCCTTGAATGATTTATCTCTTCACGTGGAGGTACATCACCTTCGTACCCTGCAAAGGGAAGGGAGCCAACTTGAACAACAGTTATACAAACTGGAGAGGGCATTGGCAGACCTAGATAAGGAGCAGGACCATTTGGTCAAACAATTGGAACAGGCCAGTGCATTGGATAGGGTTGAAGAGAAGATGGCTAATTGAATTGAAGGTGCAAGTTCCCAACATGGTCATCGTGCCTGAAAAGGGGGTGATGATATGGTTTGCAAAGAATGTGGAGCCTTACTAATACTTATGACCAGGTTAGTAAGAGTATATGTGTCATGGACTTACAGTCTCAGTCAGCATAAGAATCACATGTCTTTATAGACTGTTAGGTAGTATTGCTATTCATTGTATGGATTGGAGAGGAGCTTTAAAGCCACCTTGTTAAATGTATATAAGTTGTCATATTGAGACCAAGGCTCTTTAGCTTGGTCTTCTTCAATTTCACTTTCAACTTATATCCTTCTCCTTGCAGTAGGAATTCCATTGCTCTCTATCTCTCCATCACTGCTTGTCAATCAAGTATAGTCATCGACAACAAAGGTGCAAGGACACGAAGTATTGTCTTGCTACTTCAAATTGTATACTTTGCTTAAGTTACATATTTATCATTGATAAGTCATCTTAAGTGTTGCCTCTAAATTGCCTAAGTCAGGCTCATGCCATAAAAGCATAACAACCACAGATGGATTTAGAGGGGAACTGGATATGTAGCATTGTCCCCGTGGGGAATATCCGATGGAGTGTGCACCTCTTACCCAAATTTGGGCTAGTTGTGCCAGCTGAGTGGATTAGTAGCAACATTTTGGACTGCTGTGACATATTCTTTGTTAACAACCTAACAGATCAGCAAATTTTCCATACTTTGCATAATTCCATAGACTAGTACAATGTGCTGTAAGGGCACTGTAGTTCTTGGGCTTAAAATTACCTATTCTCAGCTGTTCACCATAGCAGCACCCTGGCCCTTGAGCATGAAACACTGACCTGCCATGTGACTCCATTGCCCATCTTGGATGATCATCAACCACCACCAACTTGTTTATCAAAATCATTTCACCTTGTTCTAAACATCCCACTCTTTTCTCTCTTCACCATCTTGTCTTGCACTGCATTGCTTCTTTCTCTTGCAGAATGACATTCTATTTTGATGATGACGACTGCCCACAAACACCACTTTGCCCCTCACAGTGTTGTCAAGGCTTCTGCTTCAAAACCATTTCTATACCATTTTCCACAACATAGGCATTCATTCATTCAACCCTTTCTCAACCCAGTAACCTTGTCCATGCTTTCATCTCCAGCCAGTCATCAGCCTAGAGCCACTCTCTTTGTCTCAGGCAAAGGTGCACTCTTTTTTTTTATTTTTTTTTATTACAAAACCTTACTTCCCACCTTACTATTAGTGCACCTCATGGATGCCACCTGCATCACCTTGTTGGCCATGTTTCATACAACTCTTCGATCCTGCTTCAAATCTTGGTCCTCAGCTCCTTTGTTTACCTTACCTTTCCTTACTTGTGCTAGATACCTCCAACTTCCAGTACTGAGTCTCCATTCTATGCTACTTTAGCACACATCAACAACACCCCTTGTGCTGAGTATTGAAGACATTTTAGGGTGGCACTGCCCAACCTCTGTTTTTTTTTTTTTTTTTTTTTTTTTTTAAAAAACCATATTTAACGTGGGACAGTAACCTAGTACAAGACCACATGACTACCTATGTGTGATTACTCTGTACGGAAACCCAACCAAGCGGCTCACCAGCCAAGCTGGATGTTGGCGGCCTAGTAACCTCCCTCCACAACCTCCTACACTAGTTCGTAACCTAGTAATCCAGAGCCCAGCGCAAAACATACGGATGGTAGACGTCTCTAGCAACAGAAAGAGGGGAAGAAGGGGGACGAGGGTAAGTAAGCCAGGAAAAGGCATGTCATGAACAAAGGGTAAGTTAAGAATGGGCTGTCCAGAACCAGAGTGGCTCCGTACTGGCCGACGTAGGTTACATGAGTTGGGGTACCCTCCCAGAGGGATCCAAAGAAAGTTCAGGAAAGGGGTGGAGCACAAAGGCCCTGCGGACAGAGATAAGGGGCCCAGGCTGTAAGGCCCAGGCCCATGCGATAGACGGTGAGTAAGGACCATGGGTAAGGGGCAAAGCCCCATGCGGATGGTATGATCCGAAGACCATGCTGGCGGGGAGGGATAGGGGAAGACGTGGCCCGAAGGCGCATCACGAGGCAGGCACAGGGACAGCTGAAGCACAAGGCTTCTGCTTCCACCTGTGGAGCTCCCCTGCGTGTCCGAAGGCGTACAAGGTCCGACCCTCAATCAAGGATCGCATTGATTCCCCCGAAGGGTCCTCAAACGCGATCACCAGAGAGGATGCAGACCCCGGCCCGTAAGTTGAAGGTGCCCTCACCCAAGATGGAGCCTGAGTGAGGCGCAAGGATCGGTAAATCAGATTGTCAGCAGACAGGGCCTGGTGACATTCCACTGCGGTGTAAGGGCCCCTAGTGAGTGAACATCCCGTTGGGAGACCGTTGATAAGGAGGCGGGACCAGTGACAATTCTCCCTTGCAAGGAGGGGAAGGGGAGACTGGGAGGCAGAGAGGAAGGAAGCGAGGGTGTCAGAGATGAAACGGGAGGCTGAGGTGAGATGGTGCGCCGTAGTGTCAGGGCCAGCCACAACCACCAGGTTGTTCTTCTGTGTCCACCTAGCAGCGGACAGTGAGACAGGGTGGGAAGAGGCACTAAGTGCGGCGTTAAGGTGTACCATGATGTCCTGAGGCACCCTACAAACAGCCATGGGTGCATCATGGGCCTTATCAGCAGCAATAGCAACGACCAAAGAAGGCCGCGCCGGGGATTTTGCCGCATGGGCAAAGGAAGGGGGGGAAGGAATGGAGGAAGGGGGAGAAGGCTTGGGTTTGACAGGTGGGGCTGGTGGAGCTGGCTTTGCCTTAGCCAAGGCCTTAGCAGGGGCCGGAGTTTTGACAGGAGGCTGGGCACGGGGTTGAGGTGGGGCCTGCGAGGGAGCAGGCATACTGGGAGAGGGAATGGGGGCAGGGGAGGGGGCAGCGGGGACACTGGTTTCGCCAATTCTCTGAGCAATTGCCAGAAGAGCAGTCTGTTGAGCGTTGATCTGCTGTTTAAGGCCTGCGACCTGGTTGACCATCGAGCCAAGGCCCGCTTCAACACTGCGACGGATCGCGTCCAGGACATGGTCGGCAGAGAGGGGAGGAGCAGCAGGAGGGGGCGGAGGACCAAAGTGGCCAGTGGGAGCACCAAGCTTAACAACTGGGTTGAGGCCCAGCCAGTGGAGAGGGGAGAGGCCATCAAAGACGGGAGTGGGAGTGTTGAAGAAGAACTGGAAGTCCTCGGCGAATTGAGCCTTTTGCTTTAGACGACCATCTGCATTGGAAGGGTCAAGGTGGTTGATGAGGAGATCGTTGATGGCCATGACCCCACTGGCCTCTGCATCCAGAGGGTCGCTGAGGTCGAAGGCATCGACAATGGGAGAGTTCATGTGTGAATCCATAGGAGATGGTGGTGGTATGCTAAGTGGCGTGGCAGTTGGCCCAACCTCTGTTGCCATCAATATTGGATACTGTGGACTACTCAATTCACATCCTGCTTTTTTTTTTCTCTCAACTTTCCACTCAGACTTACATGTTCTTCATTGTTGGACTTTACTTACACACACATAGTGTATATAAGGGCCTCAAAACTTGCTCGATATAACCACTGGTTCCCCAGTTTTACCCCCTTTCACTTCATCACATGTGACTACCACAATTGTTGGGACCAGTCTAAGTCAAAGATACCTGTGTGGTTGTATCACACCCTCGCTCATACAATACTTGCTTCCTTTAGCATTATTGTTGCATACTCATGGAAAATTTACTGGCCGCTTAAGGGACTACTGTAAAATTTGCATTATTGTTGCATACTTATGGAAAATTTACTGGCTGCTCAAGGGACTACTGTAAAATCTGCAAACATCTTGCAAATTTGGGAAAATTTAGTGTATTTTGACTAATTTGCAATAATTTGCAATAATTCGGCATAATACAGTGAATTTCAGCATTCCTGGTTTCCCAGATGCTGTCCCCAAAGAGTTCATCTATAGGCACCCGTCTGATGTCCGGGAACCATGCTCGTCCTGTTTTGCATCACACCTTCACCAGTTATGTGGGCAACAGTGCATACCACTGCAGTGCAACTCACTAACTTGTCATCCAAATTCTAGGCTATCGGTAATTTGAGACAAGAGAAACTTGTCACCAGAGGAGAATTGAGTGCATCATCAATGATGCTTCTATATTTGCACGGTATTTTGGAATATCCATGGCAATGAGTGCTCTACAAATCTATCCTTTTGCTCTACCATATGCACCGATTCATTCTCTTGCCTCTGCACACTATTCAAGCTTGAATGATATGTGCTACCACGACCCACACACTGAAGAGTTCCATCGTTGGACAGCTTGGGTAGCACTGATGTTGGGGAATGACGGCAGTGAATCACCTCGTGAGTGGGCCGTTCGCGCCATCGGAGCAAGTCGCGCAAGCGACGGTGGAGTGCGAGCCTTTAGGACTGTTGAACTTAGTGTCGTAGCGAACATTGACAGCTGATGCGACAGAAAAGAATGCTAGGAGAGGGGTGATGGTTAAAGTAAACTTTATGGCACGACGCAAACAGAGAATGCGTGTTGACTACTTTGAGAGTGGGTTAGTAAATGCCCGCTTCATCTTAGAGCTTTTATCCTTTCAGCACTCAGCAAGAACCCTAGTCAAAGAGCGGCCAGGGGAGACCATGAAATAAGTGTAGAATTGGTGGGTCTCCAAAATGACTGTGGTAATTTGTCTCGTACATTCTGGGGCAGATCATCTTACCAAATCTTTCCCAGAAATAAGCTTGGAAAAGGTCAGGCAGCGACATGGCACCACCTTAGGGAGGCCAAGTTCTCATTAGTGGGATTGTATGCACGTCGCTCATTGATGAGACTTGGGTCTATAGCAGGTTATGAGAGCCGTGAGGAGTGTAAGAGCGATAACGCGCGAGAGCGAACAGGGTCAGAAGACACTAGATAGAAAGAACAAACTCAGAAATTGCAGGCACGAGCGATTACTATATGTATTTACCTAGATAGAAAGAACAAACTACCCAGGTGTCAGTGTAAAGTAAAGTAAAGTAAAGTAAAGTAAAGTAAAGTAAAGTAAAGTAAAGTAACTTGTTCTCACCTCAGGAATCGCAGGCATGAGCGATTACTGAGGCATACACAGTAAACTAATCGGGTATTTATGTACGAGCCACCAATATCGAAAAAGTACTGTACTGTATTCACATGGTATCGTACTGAGCATGATTCTGTGGAATAAAGACTAAAGTAACATAGTATGATCAGGCAACACAGCTCATCAGTCAAATGTCCGGGTATGATCGTACACGCAGGTCGCTAGTACCTTACACACACCGGTATCTCAACACTCCCCCTCACTTCATGCACAGTCCTAGACCTGCAGTGAAGTGCTTCACCTTCGGAGATGGCAACGCCTTTGTAAGCACGTCCACCACCATGTCTTCAGTAGGGCAATATACAAGGTGGATGACACCCTGGTCAACTACCCAGCGTATAAAGTGATAACGCATGTCGATGTGTTTCGTTCATGCGTGATATTGATGGTCCCAAGCCAGCACGATGGCTGACTGGTTGTTGCAAAGAAGTACCATCGTGTCCTTGAAGGAACTGAACACCTCAGATAGAAGACTGTGAAGCCATAGCGCCTCCTTCACTCCATGTGTTGCTGCGACATATTCGGATTCTGTGGTGGAGAGGGAGATGATTTCTTGACGTTTGGAGGACCAGGAAATAGTGCCCCCATCTATGAGGAAAGCGTAGCCTGAAATAGCTCGGCGGTCCTCGGCCATACTGCTGTCCATGTCAGTGTATCCAATCAACGCATGGCGTACCTCGCCATATGATAACCACAGGTCACGCGTGCCAGCCAGATAGCGGTAGATACGCTTAATGGCCTCCCAATGCACTGGACCAGGGTTCGAAGCAAAGCGTGCCACGGTAGACACGGCGAAGGAAATGTCAGGGCGGGTCGCTAATGCTGCCCAATTAAGGGCGCCGACTGCCTCACGATATGGGACGTCGTGCACTGCTGCAAACTCGGCAGCACTTGCTGGTGCCTGCTCAGATGTGAGCTTCGCCTATACATCCATCGGCATTGACAGTGGCTTAAGGTCGGAGAGAAGGCATCACTGAGATATTCGCCCCCTCTGTTGGAACGGAGGACCTTGATTGCCAAGCAGTGTTGCTGTGTCAAAGCCCAGGCCTCAAAAGCCTTGTACGCGCCGAGAGCTTCCGCCTTGGTCTAGAGGACGTACGTCACAGTGTAATGAGTGGTGTCGTCCGTAAACGTGACAAAGTAACGGCAGCCCCTTTTGGTCGCGACAGAAGACAGGCCCCAGACATCCATATGGACCTCCTCCCTGAAGTGTTGAGCTTGAGGACTGATGTGTGCCTTCGGCACAGGCTTGCAAGTTGCCCAAGTGAATAGACAGGCATCACAGTGCGTGTTATGATTCCGGACACTTTCTTTGCTTACACTTTTACTTTGACTCATTCCCATTCATATATGTACAAGTGCCAGACTTACCTCATACTGATTACTCATATGATTCATTGCTGACTGATGCATTGTTCTATGGCCTTCTATGGCGTTCTTTTCCTATTATCACATGTTACTGTACAATGACTCATTCCTAGGACCCGGATCCTAGGATCACACCATCTGTTTGTGACTCTTTGGTGCTGTACTAGTATATAAGTCGTAGGATACCTAGCTTGTATGGTAGACTCGACTTCTTCTTGAATCACACCATTCTTCAGTCTCACAGACTCTAGAGGGATTCCTTTCTGAGGATACCTTTAGTTGAACGTGCGGGCCTTTGTCTATCTTGCCTCGCTTCTGTTATTCAGAAGGACCTTCGAGTCACTTCCTCTGTGCCATGTTGAGCCCTGCTCCACGTGCTACTTGTGCATCATCAAACTGAGACCTTGACCAGGTTTCCCTCTATATCGAACTTGACTTAGTCGCACGTCGCACGATCGCCTGTGTGAGCGTAACATTAAGTCAAGTCTCCACCATTGAACACAGTGGCTTCCCCAAGAAAAGGAAAAAGCCGTGCAGAAGCACAGTTCCAGTCAGAATATGTTGAATGAACTAGAGAAGACACCTTATCCGACGCAATCAAAGGAACGGTTGTCTGGGTCAACGAAGGAGAAAACGAAGGGTATTGCATATATGACCGAACTTCAGGATACACTCCTGTAGAGTACCTTGAAAACCTCCACAAGTGAGCTATCGTAGTCAAAAGCAAAACCAGTGGACAGTGGTTTACGTTTCAAATAGCACCACCCCACTTCCAAACAGGACCGATTCACTCACAAAGAAGTGCCTTTGGCATACCCCCTGATTCTTTTTTTTTTTTTTTTTTTTTTTTTTTTTGAGAACCATTGTTATTCTGGGGCAGTACACGAGTACAAGACCAGTCGAGTACACAACTAAGGACTCATTGAAGGGTAAGTTACATCACCTAACCCCAAGCCCCAAACCCCAGCCAAACCCCAAACCCCAGGCCCCTACTAGCACCACAAAGTACTTACAACAAATCCCGGACCACTCCGTCTTACTAAGTTTCGGCAGGGAGATCGTCTCAACCGGGCACCACCCCAGGAGCGACCCCGCTTACTCGAGTTCAGGGGAGTACGGTGTGTTCCAGTGAAAAGCCGGTTCGTCCACGGTGTCTTCGGGCAAAAGGGAGTGAAGCATAACCAAAGAAAGGGAGGGAGGGGAAATCGGATCATATGTTGCAGTAAAAAGGTTAAGGAGTGAACGCCCTGTCACAGGACGATGGGAAGGGACAGTCGGTGGGTATGTACACAACCAAAAACAGATGGCGTAATCGGATGTGACGCAAAAATAAAGATAGAACGTCCTGAAACGTAGGTAACAGGTCATGAGGTCCGAAAGGGTGGGAGGAAGACCACCCAAGAAAGGTAAAAGGGGGGAAAAACCAAAACAAAACCTCGCACGCGGCCACCAACAGCTGCGTCCTTGACAGCCATGGGAGTACGCATCCATCGATCCGTTGGGGTCGGAGAAACCCCGGCCCAGAGAGTGTCGGAGAAGGGAATAGACAGGCCAGCAGTCTTTTGGGGTTTTGGGGGACTCGCGAGGGTGCCCAACCCTGCGTTCCGCCCATGGAAGGGTTTCGACTCCCGGTCTGCTGCTGCATGAGTCCGTTCAACCAACCCCTAGCCCCCAGAACCAGAGGAGCCCTAGCCACCAGAGACGGTCTTGTCCAACCAAGAAGGGGTCGCAGAGCGACAGTGAGGGGCGTCGACGCTTGGCAAGCCCAGTAAGAACCCCGATTGCGTGTGAAGGGTTAAAAGCCTAGGGATGAAGACCCAGACTGGATGGTGAGGAAGGGACAACGATTAGGAAGTCCCAGTCGACGGGTAAGAAGATGACCATGGGGATGAAGGCCCATGTCAGAGAGTGTTACGTGTCTATCGGCACGTGGCTCGACTTGAGCAATGGAAAGGCGACACAACCGGTTAACGACTTAGCGATATGACGGCCCCTGTACGGCACGTGATCGTGGGAGTATAACAGCAAGCCCTAGACGTGGGACAATACTGACTCAAGGAAGATGACAATAAGGCAGACTCCTATAGAGAGGAGCGCGAGACTCAGACCGACAAGAAAGGATAGGACGAATGAAGACAGGATAGATTCAAGAAGACCAAGCTGCGGACTACGGCGCAGCTTGGCTAACCTTATATACATATACGCGAGGGCTTTAAAGCGCCTCTTGAAAGGTAGCTAGCCAATCACGTATCGTATGGTTATCGTAAATGTCCGTCCGAGTCATAGATATCGTACAATGGTGAACCAATCACATACCTCGTCCTTATCGTACAGTACTGGGGTTATCAAACCGTTATCTCGCGAGTCACCTTCTCTTATCACATGCCACCGGTCCGGGGGTACGAGCTACCCGGAATCCCGCATCGTAACATCACCCCCTTTTCAGGGAGGATGCCCACATCCTAGTAACCACGTCCTCGATGGAATTCGTCTTGATCTGGCCGCTCCCAGAGTATCTCGGGGTCCCCGAGCTGCCGCCGCTCTCGTTCGAGTCGTGCGAGGGTGTCGGCGCGATGAAGACGGGCGGCGCATAGCGAGCGTCGTCCGTATAGTACCGCGACCCCCTTTTCGAGCTCTCGAATGCGTTGTTCCAGGCGCTGCTGATCTTGCGTCAGCGCTCGGTATCGTCGGACTTCAGCGGGGATTGACTTATCTGATAGTGCCCGTAGACACTGGTCGATCACCGGTTGCCTTCGGTACCCCCACTCCAGGGTCTTGAGCTCCTCCTCAGTGTACTTCGGGGGTCGGGGGAGTACAGGTCGCGACGTGGCGTAGAACGGGGATGCGTATACACGATCCGTTCGGTCAGTCCCCATTAGTATAATGGGGTCGTCGCTCTCGATGATCTGGTACCAGAGAGCGGGACGACTGACTCCTTGGATGGTGATTGGGCAAGGGATGTAATCCCTTCCTGCGTTCCGAGTCCATCCGACCGGGGTTTCCGCGGCGAACGGCTGTTTGAGGGGGTCGTCGACTAGTTCCCGGTACTTGTGTCGCATGATGGGCTCTCCATCGGTGGTGGAGGCGTGCGGGGTGTCGTCGGGTAAGTGTTCGTATTTTCCGTAGGTAATGTGGGGGTGCTCAGCTGGGTAAAGATTGGTTTCCCGATCGACGTATCCAAACTCTTGAGCCTGGACTCGCGGATTCGCCTGATCTCGGCGCGCCTCTTCAGCAGCTTCTCTCTCCGCGCGGCGTGCGCGGCGTCGAGCTGCTCGTTGGTCCATGCTTGTGCGGTGTGCCACCAGAGCTCTGCGGGTTTCTTCACCGTCGCCTTGAAGGCGGAGTCGTACCGGTACGGGCTCGGTGTCGCTCGTATCTTCTCCCACGATGAGAGGATCATCCCGAGTTCCACTGCGATACTCCTCCGTGTCAGGAACGTTCCGCACTGTAAGCAGCCGGGGCTGTAGTGCACTTTCGGACAGTGTTGCCTGCGCAGGGCCGGGGAAGGCGCGCTCCACTGCGGCGAGTTCGTCTCGGGTAATTGGGGCAACCACCGTACCTTCGTCTTCTGTAGTTGCATGGACCACAGCGGCTCCTTGTCCTGCGCTGTGGTCGGTGTCGTCGTGGTTGTCGTCGTCAGTGGTTTCCCATCCGAGGGCGGCGGTGTTGCCGGTTTCGTGGACGCGCTGGAGCCGTCGTCGCGCTTCGTCAAGGGAGATGAGTCCCTCCAATAGCTCGGCTGAGAATACTTCTTCAGCGGTTTTAGTGGCATAGTACGCGAAGTCCATGGAAGGGATGCGAGGAGTGAAGGAATGAGAGTGGGTTGAGGAATGGGGCGACTCAGCAGTTCTGGTGGTCCTTAAGTATGTCCTTGCGGCGGAGTTTGATTGTTCAAACTCCCTTATCTTGTCTTCGGCAAAGATATCGGCTTGATTGACCCACTGGTTCTCCGAGTCAGGGTATCCAAGCCACTTGACCAAATATTGCCGTGTCCGTCTTCTGCCGAACAGCCGCGTGTCCAGAACCTTCTCGACCTCGTATTCTTCTTCTCCATCCACAAGATCCGGTGGTGGGCGTGTGAAGTTTGGCCCGTGAATGGTAGTTTCTCGATAGGGTGTGAGAAGATCGATGTGGAATACCGGGTGGATCTTCCATTGAGCCGGTAATTCCAGGCGATAAGAGTATGGGGACATCACCTGGTCAACCTTAAAAGGACCATGCCGTTTGGCTGCCAGCTTGGCGCTCGGCTGACTTGTCCTGAGATTGCGCCCATCTAACCATACTTGGTCTCCTTCCTTGAACCTAGGCGTATTTTTATGTTTGATCCACAGAGTCTGGGCCTTGGTTATCAGTGCTTGCGCTTCTCGTCTAGCTTCTCGAAGCTGCTCCATGCGCGTCGTTATCTGCGGAATAGAGGACGGCTTATCCGTCCAATCAGCGTGAGGATGGTATCCCATGAGGAGTTCAAACGGAGACTTCCTTGTTATCTCATGAGGCCACGAGTTATGCACGAATTCTGCCAATGGCAGATAGTGGAGCCAGTCCTTTTGGTGATAGTCGACCTGGAAGCGCAGATATTGCTCAAGCCACTGATTGGTCCGTTCTGACTGGCCATCTGTCCTCGGGTGATAAGCCGACGAAATGTTTTGTTCGATTCCTAGTTGCCGGCATAATTCCCTAGCGAATCGGGACGCGAATCTAGGGTCTCTATCCGATATGATTTTAGTGGGGAGTCCATAGCGGGCAAAGACGTGCTTAGCGTATAGTTGGGCGGTTTCTTCTGCTGATATCTCTTCGCAGCAGGGTATGAACACGGCCGCCTTCGTGCAATCATGGTCCGTAATTGTCAAAATGGAATTGTACCCTCCAGACGACGGCAGCTTTACTATGAAGTCCATTGCTACCGTTTCGAACGGTTTTGCCTCAGGTTTGGGGAATATCGGTTGGAGGGGAGCGCGTATTGGCCGCGTGTTGACCTTGTTTTGTTGGCACGCGGCACATCCCTTGACATACTCCACGATGTCCTTGGTCATTCCCGGCCAAAAATAGTGTCTTGCTACGAGCATGCCCGTTTTAGTTATGCCCGGGTGTCCGTAGACTGGGGGAGAGTGGTGAGCGTCGATAATTGCACGTTTTTCGGTTACTCCCCCAGTAATGACGCGTCGTCCCTCTTTATACCATACCCCGTCGATCTTCATTAGTCGGTGTGCATTGATTAAGTGCCGAATTTGTGCCTCGTCCTGCGTATGTCCATCGTCTTCCTTGGCTTCTATGGTCGTTATGTTCGCGGTTCGAATGAACATGTGATCCAGGAGTACGACCACGTTCTGGTTGTCGTCATCCCCGGTGTCGTAGTCGCTACGCCTCGACAGTGCGTCTGCGCGTCCATTGGCCCTTCCTGCAACGTGCTTTATTTTGATCAGATACTCGGATAATTCCACCACTTCCCTTGCTATCCGGCGGTTAATGTTTTGCGGGTTCCGCCAGTACAATAAGTTTGCGTGGTCCGAGTGTACGATGATGTCGTGTGGGGACCCAGCCAGTAAAGGTTTCCAGTGCTTGAGGGCTTCTACAATGGCTAAAAGCTCAAGGTCGTATATGTGATAGTTTCGCTGGGCTGGGTCTAATGTCTTCGAGAAGTAACCAATCGGATGCTTCTTGCCGTCCTGTTTTTGCTGTAAGAGGACCCCTCCGATGGCGTATCCTGACGCATCTACTTCTAGTTCGAACTGGTCTGTCAGTACAGGGTGTGCCAGTATCGGCTCTTGTGTTACTCGTGTCTTCAGTGTGTCGAACGCTGTTTGCTGTTCCTGGCCCCACTCCCATTCCTGCCCTTTTCGGGTCAGTATGTTCAGGGGTCGTGCCAGATGTGCGAAGCCTCTAATGAAAGCGCGATAAAAATTGCAAAAACCGAGGAAAGAACGGATGTCCTTAACGGTTTTCGGGATGGGCCAGTCGCGAATGCCCGCGATTTTTGCAGGGTCCATGCGTGTTACCCCCTTCTCAAGGATTACCCCCAGGTAATCCATCGCGGGCGCGTGGAAAAGGCATTTCTCTAGTTTGAAATAGAGGTCGTGGTCTTGCGCGACCTGAAGTACGTCCTGTACTGCCGCTATATGGCCCTCAAGGCCCGAGCGAGATGCGATTCCTATGTCATCCATGTAGACACGGATCGTGGTTCCCAGTGGTTCGTGTTTCAGAATGGTGTCGCGATAAATGAAGTTCATCATGGTTTGAAAAGTGGCAGGGGAGTTAGTCAGACCAAAATACATAACCGTCGGTTCGAAAAGGCCGTAGCGTGTCTTGAATGCCGCTTTTTCTTCGTCCCCTTCTTTAATGCGCACGTTGTTATAGCCCCAGCGGATGTCGAGTTTCGTATATACGTCCGCATTGCTCAAATCGGTTATGAGGTCTGTTATGAGCGGGAGGGGATACTGGTTCCGCACCGTTATGTCATTGAGCTTCCTATAGTCCTGTACCGGTCGAAGTTTGCCATCTTTCTTCTTTACGAAGAAGAAAGGTGACGCGTAGGGTGACTTGGATGGTCTTATGTACCCCTTCCTCGTTTCCTCCGTGATGAACGTCTGCAGCGCTTCGTCCTCCTGTCGCGTCAGTGGGTATATCTTACAATCTAACGCAGTTGGCGCATTAGGTTTTAGTTCAATTGCGTGATCCCACACTCGCTTTGGGGGAAAGCGGTGCGACTCTTCTTCGCTGAATAGTTTTTTGTATTTGACGTACTGCGGCGGAAGCACTGCTGCAGTTGTATGTTGTTTCGCTTTTATCGCTAGTTCCGTGGCGGTGGTTCGTACGGTACATTGCTCTTCGAGTTTTCGGATGATGAGATTTCGTTCCGTGCTGGGAAGAGCCTCTGTGGTGGCAGTGCTAATGATCGGTTGGCGTACTATGTGAGGATTTACGGACCGAATGACAACGGGTAGCATATCCTCGCGTATTGCGGCGTATTTCCATGTGAATTGTGGTTCAAACGCAGCCAACCATGGGTAGCCCAGGACGATTTCTTCGTTCCCGATGTCGGTGATGAGGAATCTCATCTCCTTATGGATTCCTTTAGTGCGTACATCCAGGTCCACATAATGAGTGATGGACCCCCCTTTGTTTTCCGTGTTGTCGATATTCCATATTTTTCTTGGCTTTTCCAGGGGGACTAGCCCCAAGCCCATTCGTCTTGCGAATTTGTAGTTCATGAAGCAGTCGGTGGCTCCGCTGTCCACTAATGCTTGTATATCGGCCATAGCGTGATGTGTGCGAGTCGAAACTGGGATATGCATAGATCGAAAACGCGTAGTCACTATTACAACATCACAAGAATGTACTGCCCTCACCCAGGCCGCCGGGTTCAGGCGTTTGAAAAATCCTCCCTTTCCCATATTCCTTTCATCACCAACTCCTGGGCTTCGTCGCTTTTGTTAGCGATTATTTGGAGTACTTGCACTGCTTCTTGTTGCGGTGTAAGGCTTGAGGTGGCCCGTACTTGTGCGGGCGGCTGTTGCGTCTGTCGTTGTTTGCGAGGCTGTGTGCAATCGCGACTGAAATGTCCGTATTTTTGACAGTTATAACACTGTACTCCCCTGGTATCACGGGGTTGCCCCCGCTGAATATATCCTCCTCGAGGTATATATCTGCCTCTTGTTCCTTGAGTGTATTGCCGGAAGCCCGAGTCGTTCAGGCTCATTTCTTCAGATCCGGCGACTGCAATAGCGCTACCGTCGACCTCTCCGCCCCGTGCTCTTGCCCTTGCAGATGTGTCCATTGCGTCGGGGTGTGAGAGGTGTGGTGGTGGAGCATACCCTCCTTGGTTTCTCGTGCGGCTGCGGTACTTTTCTAGATTCCTTTTTCCTTCATTGAAGTGGTTTTGCAGGTGGATGTATTGTTCTTGTCGCTTTAGAAGCGCTTGCTTCCACCCTTCGTAGCTTCGCGGATTGTCGAGCGTATAGCATTGCTCATAGAGCTTACGCGGGAGTCCCTTGGTGAACACGTTGATGACCATTGGTGAATCTGCTCGATAGCCAGCGCGCCGCACTAATTCTTCGAAACGGGACACATACTTGTCAATATCTGTCCCCTGCATGTATATCCCCTCTTGTAACGCGGTCCGTGCTTGTTCTTGCTCTAGCGTGTTTGTGAAACGTCGTTTAAAGCTTCAGTAGACCGCTTCCCATATCCTTTCGTCGTCCTCGGGTATTCCATTCGCGATTTGGAGCGTTAGCCACCTGGTGTGAGTAGTGATCCACTCGTTGAGGTCGTCTCCTTCCAGGAAGGTAAGGAAAAGGATGGCACGTGAGTATGCTTCGCGCATCGTTTGCGTGTGGCGATTCATGCCCCTATACAACTCCCACTTGGTAAGGAAAGTTTCAGTAGTCTTCCTGTCGCCGCGAAAAATAGGAGGTGGCTGCCCTTGTAGCTTATTGTAATCCCCCCTTCCATTGGGATTGGCTCCGGGTGGCCCTCCTCCGCCGCTACCACCTCCTCCTCCGCCTGGTGGTGGTGGTCCTCCCCCGGGTGGTCGTCGTGGTGGTATCCCTCCTGGGTAGCGTCCCGGAGGTCCCCCACCCCGTGGAATGTTGGCCGGTATTCCTTCGCCTTCTACTCGTTGCCTTGCCAGGTAACTCCATACTCGGCTTTGCTCCCTATCTGATGGAGGATCGGGTTGGTCTGGTCCGTACATTCGTTGGTTCGCAAGCTCGTCGAGGGTTAGGTGATGGCCCGTATTTGGGTCGATGACTCGCTCTTCTGGTTGTAGTGGCGTTGGCGCCCTTTCTTCCTCGTATTCGCTTTGTAATCTTCGCTCAGCCAATCTGTCAGCGAGTCTGTTCTCTTCCTCAGTGTACTCGCGCGTTTCTGTTTCCGTGGCCATGACTGCGGGTGATCTGATATTTATTTGTTCGGCTTGAGCGGCTAGGGAGTTGATACGTATCTCGTCAAATCGCCGACGTTGTTGTTCTTCTTCTGCGTCTGGTCGATCTCCTACTTCGTCTTCCGTCGTGGTTGGTTCGGTGCTGCCTTCAGATGGCGCTGGTGCACTGTCTTCTTCTGCACCGTCGATTGGTCCCCACTGGTCCCTGTGCACTACCTCGCTCCGTAGAATGTTGCAACCGTATTCGGGTCCTGTGGGTCGTAGTACGTCCCACCGTTCTCTGCGAGGACTCCAAGCAACTTCTGTCCAACATGTATGTTCGAAATTAAACTCAACTGGGTAAACCCTTGATGGCCTTGTGGGTATGTCCACCCAATATCCGGTAACGTTGTTCACCGTTCCCCACCACGCGTTTCCAAGATAACGGGCGGGAACGTTCCGATCTCCTCTTCGTTCGATGGAGTATTGTGCAAATACCCAACTATCCGCTGTAGTTTCAGTCGCCACGATGGGAGCTTGGTCTTAATGTTACGTGTCTATCGGCACGTGGCTCGACTTGAGCAATGGAAAGGCGACACAACCGGTTAACGACTTAGCGATATGACGGCCCCTGTACGGCACGTGATCGTGGGAGTATAACAGCAAGCCCTAGACGTGGGACAATACTGACTCAAGGAAGATGACAATAAGGCAGACTCCTATAGAGAGGAGCGCGAGACTCAGACCGACAAGAAAGGATAGGACGAATGAAGACAGGATAGATTCAAGAAGACCAAGCTGCGGACTACGGCGCAGCTTGGCTAACCTTATATACATATACGCGAGGGCTTTAAAGCGCCTCTTGAAAGGTAGCTAGCCAATCACGTATCGTATGGTTATCGTAAATGTCCGTCCGAGTCATAGATATCGTACAATGGTGAACCAATCACATACCTCGTCCTTATCGTACAGTACTGGGGTTATCAAACCGTTATCTCGCGAGTCACCTTCTCTTATCACATGCCACCGGTCCGGGGGTACGAGCTACCCGGAATCCCGCGTCGTAACAGAGAGGGTAAAATGAGGGCCAAAGCCCTGAGGGTGGAAGAATGGTGACCATGGGGATGAAGGCCCATGTCGGGGTGAGGGTAGTGGCCCCTGTGAGGCGGCCATGGGAGAGGAAGAGGTTGAGGATGGTGGAGAAGCCAAAGGACAGCAACTCCAAGAGGATATGTGGACGACGGTGAGGAAGTCCAGATGGTGGGAGCATCAAAGGACGATGTCCCAGAGAGGAAGGGTGGACGACGACGGCGACGACGAAGTCTGATAGGTTAAGAATGAGGGGAAGGGGGCCCCCATCGTCTGCAACAATGACCCCAGGAGCCCCCAGCGAAACCTCAGCCAACAGACCAGAGCTCTAGGGAGATGGTGATGGTACGAGGTCAAGAAGGGATGCCCCTGATTCATTTACACCAGAAGCTGACCCACCAGAAGAAACAGAACAATCAGAAGAACCACCCCAGCAAACGAACCCTGCACCAGACATGTCACAAACAGCCACACAACCAGTACAAGCCTCAACCAGTCACACCACTCCATCTGCACCCCTTGGAGGCAGCGGTGGAGGAGGAGCCCCTGCCCCTGCACCAGGAGGTGGAGGTGGAGGAGGAGGAGGAGGAGGAGGAGGAGGAGGAGGAGCACCAGGGGGCGCACCAGCACCAGGGGCAGCACCTGCAGGCGGAGCTCCAGCAGGAGGGGGAGTACCCGATGGAAAACTTGGAGGAAACCCACCTGCTGAATTCAATGGAGACCGTGGACAAAGCAAAGCCTTCCTTCTCGACTTCACCATCTACCGAGGCATGAATCCGAACGCAGCAATACTGCGAATCCCTTATCAAAGGGCTATGACCTTTTTGTCCTACATCAGAGGACCATTGGTATAAGATTGGGTCCAAGAACAAGTTACATGGCTCAATAACCAAATCGCCACAGGGGTGGTACCAGCCGAAGAAAACCTCTGGAACGAAATAGAGATTCAATTTTGTCGCACATATACCGACACTTCAGAAAGACAAAAGGTGCAAACAGAAATCTCCAAGCTCAAGATGAAAAGAGGAAACATTGATGACTACAACGCCAAATTTGCCAATCTTGCCAACAAAGCTGGATACACTCTAAATGAAGAAGTAACCCTTAACATGTACACCCAGGGATTACCATTCAAACTTATGGAGAGTATCCTTTGCCAACACCGACCCATCAATTGGCGAGACTGGACTGATGTGGCTGTGGAACAGCAGAGAATTTATAATCTCCTCCAAAGCCATTTGTGCAAGCCCTTGAATAATAACAATCCTCGTCACGAACAATGGCATCGCAATATGTACGTCAACAATTGAAACCCCAATGCGATGGATATTGAAAGAACCTGCGCAAGAGCCACAATGACTGATGAAGACAAGCAACGATATCAACAAGAGGGAAGATGCTTCCAATGCGGTAATAAGGGACATATCTCACGCAACTGTCCCCAACGCCAAAACGCTCAAGCTTCTGTTGCATCAACCTCTTAGACCACACCCACTGTGGTTGCTACAGTCAAAGTAGAAGGAAAATCCGACATGAAGGCCTCGGAGAAAGCTGCCGCTTACATAGCGGCAATGCAGGCTGACTCCGACGATGTTAAAGTGGCTCTTGAAGAACAGCTATTTGGAAAACAGGGTTTTTCCAATGCTTGAACCCCGCGGCCTGGGCTAAAGCAATGAAGATTAGCGTGTACCATAGCAGATATCGATCCATGCGAATTCCAGTCTTATTTGAATCTGCACACGCAACGGCCGAAAGACAAGTGCTCATTGATTCAGGAGCAACCAACAATTTTATCAGCAAAAATCTGATAAATCGACTCAAAATCTCTACATTACCAGTGGCAAAACCTATCAAAATATGGAACGTAGATGGAACTCACAACCAAGATGGTGAGATTATGCAATTCACAGATCTTGAAGTAACAACAGGAAACAAGATGAAGACACTCAGATTCCTTATTACTCACTTAGGATCTGATGAAGTAATCTTGGGATATCCTTGGCTTACGGCATTCGAACCAAGAGTACACTGGAAAGACGCGACCCTAGACAAGGAATTCCAACCAGTTGTCATTACCAGTCTAGGATATGTGTCGGTTGCCAATCAAAGAACCATAACTGAAGAACAATGGGAACAACAAGTAGAAGAAATTCCTGACAAAGTAACACATTTGCGCAAAACGACCACTGCGTCAGAATTGGCGCAAAAAGCTGTGGACAAAACAGTAAAAACCTTTGAAGAAAGAGTTCCTGAAGAATACCACCGCCATCACAAAGTTTTTGATGAAGAGAGCTTGCAACGATTTCCACCACCACGACCCTGGGACCACGCTATTGACCTAATGCCTAATGCACCCACTACTATTGACTGCAAAATCTATCCCATGACGCAAGTAGAAGATAAAGCACTGGAGGAGTTTGTCGATGAACAATTAAAGAAGGGATATATTCGTCCATCTAAATCCCCTTATTCCTCACCTTTCTTTTTCATCAAAAAGAAAGACGGCAAACTTAGACCAGTACAGGACTATCGAAAACTCAACGAGTTAACAGTGAAGAATTGATATCCACTCCCACTTATCCCCGAACTTATTGACAAAGTAAGGGAAGCACGAATTTTCACCAAACTCGATATTCGATGGGGGTACAACAACGTACGGATTAAACCTGGTGACGAATGGAAAGGCACATTCAAGACCAACAAAGGACTTTTCGAACCTTGTGTAATGTTCTTTGGACTCACAAACTCGCCAAGTACATTCCAAACCATGATGGACACAATCTTCCATGACTTGGTAGCGCAAGGATGGGTGGTAATATATATGGACGACATCCTTATTGCCACACCCAACAACCTCACTACACATCAACAACTAGTCCACCAAGTATTGGACAGACTTGACGAACATGACCTATACCTCAAACCAGAAAAATGCGTATTTGAAGTACGTGAAGTCGAATACTTGGGACTCATCATTGGCAATGGACAAGTAAAGATGGACCCCATAAAAGTACAAGGAGTACGTGAATGGCCGACACCCACTAACCTCAAGGAAGTACGCGGATTCCTTGGATTTTGTAACTTTTATTGATGATTCATATGAGGATTTTCAGCTATCGCACGACCTCTCAATGACCTTACAAAGAAGGAGACACCATGGGAATGGACAAGCGCTAGACAAAAAGCTTTTGAAGAACTCAAAGCAAGAATTGGCGAAGCTCCAGTACTACAATGTCCAAAACTAGACGCACCCTTTGAAATCAAGGTCAACGCATCTGGCTTTGCAATCGACGCAGTACTGAACCAAGAAGGAGATGACAAGAAAATACACCCAGTGGCATTTTTCTCCGAAAGTTTCACTCAAACGGAGCGAAATTATGACACCTGTGACCGAGAATTACTGGCAGTGGTCAAGGCACTTAGAACATGGAGAACATATCTTGTGGGATCCCCACATATCATCACCATTCATACTGATCATGCCAATCTCATCTACTGGAAAGAACCAAGAAAAATCAGTAGAAGAGTCGCACAAGAATTCCAGGAATTACAAGAATACAATTTCGTCCTCAAACATATCAGTGGAACAAAAAACGCAAGGGTGGACGCACTATCAAGACGGAGTGATTATGATGAAGGAGAAAAAGACAATGGTGATGTCACTGTACTCCCTGAAGAGTTATTTATCAATCTCGCAGGGACAGAAGACAAATCAATTGACGAACTCTCCATGTGGAGCGAACTGAACCACCACAATACGCCAAAACCAGAGTGGATCAACGCCCACAACTTATACCAAGATGAAGTTGAAATGTGGTGTCATGAAGGAGCGCGAGTTGCCAATGTTGAGGGCAACATTGAACTTAAGAGGGGGGTAATCTCCCTTTTTCATGATCCCCCTCATCGCAGACACCCTGGAATTGTTACGTGTCTACTGGCACGTGGCTCGACTTGAGCGGTAAGATAGGCGACGCTACCAAAGACGACTTAGCGATATGACGGCCCTTGTGGCACGTGATCGTGGGAGTATAACAGCAAGCCCTAGTCGTGGGACAATACTGACTCAAGGACGAGAATTGTGAGGCAGACTCCTACTAAGAGGAGCACAAGACTTATCCCAATTAGGGAGAACAAGACGAAGGAATACAGAGTAGATTCAAGAAGACCAAGCTGCGGACTATGGCACAGCTTGGCTAACCTTATATACATATACGTGAGGGCTTTAAAGCACCTCTTGAAAGGTAAGTAACCAATCACGTACAGTAAGGTTATCGTAAGAGTCCGTCTGAGTCATAGATATTGTACAGTAGTCAGCCAATCACATACCTCATCCTTATCATACAATACTGGTTTTTATTGGAACCGTTATCTGTGAGTCACATGCCATTATCACATGCCTGTGGTCTGGGGATACGAGCTACCTGGAGTCCCACGCCGTAACATCACCCCCTTTTCAGGGAGGATGCCCACATCCTAGTATCCTCGGTCTCGGTGGAATTCTTGCTGGTCAGGGCGCTCCCAGAGTATCTCGGGGTCTCTGAGTTGCCGCCGCTCGCGCTCGAGTCGCGCAAGGGCATCGGTGCGGTGAAGACGGGCGGCGCATAGCGACCGCCTCCCATACAATACCGTGATACCCGTTTTGAGCTCTTTGACGCGTTGTTCCAAGCGCTGCTGATCTT
The DNA here is from genome assembly GCA_025769895.1 of Lactarius psammicola. Lineage (NCBI taxonomy): Eukaryota > Fungi > Basidiomycota > Agaricomycetes > Russulales > Russulaceae > Lactarius > Lactarius psammicola. Next base: position 2,782 of record WTXK01000594.1, on the reverse strand, counting down.
GCATCAGCGCTCGGTATCGTCGGACTTCAGTGGGGATCAACTTATCTGATAGTGCCCGAAGGCATTGGTCTATCACCAGCTGCCTCCAGTATCCCCACTCCAGGGTCTTCAGCTTGTCTTTGGTATACTTCGGGGGTCGAGGGAGCACTGGCCTCGGCGTGGCGTAGAATGGAGATGCGTATACTCGGTCCGTTCAATCGGTTCCCATTAAAATGAGGGGGTTGTCGCTCTCAACAATTTGGTACCAGAGAGCGGGACGACTAATCCCCTGGATCGTGAGTGGGCAGGGTATGTAGTCCCGCCCTGCATTGCGAGTCCATCCTGTTGGGGTCTTGGCCTCAAATGACTGTTTAAGGGGGTTGTCTATGGGCTCCTGCCAGTTGCGTCACATGATCGGTTCTCCGTCGGTGGTGGAGGCATGGGGGGTGTTGTCGGGTAAGTGCTCATACTGTCCGTAGGTGATATGGGGGTGCTTAGCTGGGTAAAGATCGGTTTCCCGATCGATGTGTCCGAATTCTTGAGCCTGGATTCACGCATTCATCTGATCTCGGCGCGCCTCTTCAGCAGCTTCTCTCTCCGCACAGCGTGCACGGCGTCGAGCTGCTCGTTGGTTCACACTTGTGCAGTGTACCACCAGAGCTCTGCAGGCCTCCTCACCATTGCCTTAAAGGTGGAGTCGTACTGGTACGGGTTCGGTGTCGCTCGTATCTTCTCCCACGTTGAGAGGATTGTCCCGAGTTCCACGGTGATACTCCTCCATGTCAGGAACGTTCCGCACTGTAAGCAGCCTGGGCTGTAGTGCGTCTTCGGACAGTGTTGCCTGCGCAGGGCCGGGGAAGGCGCGCTCCACTGTGGCGAGTTCGTCTTGGGTAATTGGGGAAACCACCGTACCCTCGTCTTCTGTAGCTGTAGGGACCACAGCGGCTCCTTCTCCTGCGCTGTGGTCTCTGTCGTCATGGTCGTTGGTATCCCATCCGAGGGCGGCGGTGTTGCCGGTTTCGTGGACGCGGTGGAGTCAGGCTTCGGCTTCTGGAAGGGAGATAAGTCCTTCCAGGAGCTCTGCCGAGAATACTTCTTCAGCGGTTTTAGTGGCATAGTATGCAAAGTCCATGGGGTGTGGAAGAAGGGATGTTGTGAGGGGAGATGGAGAAGAAGGGTGAGGATGACAGGACTTAGTGGTCTGAGTCGTCCTTAAGTATGTTCTTGTGGCAGAGTTCGATTGTTCAAACTCCCTTATCTTGTCTTCGGCATAGATATCAGCCTTGTTGACCCACTGGTTCTCCGAGTCTGGGTATCCAAGCCATTTGACTAGGTACTGCCGAGTGCGTCTTCTGCCAAAAAGCTGAGTATCTAGAATCTTCTTGACCTTGTATTCTTCTTCTCCTTCCACAAGTTCCAGTGGTGGGCGCGTGAAATTTGGTCCATGAATGGTAGTCTCACGATAAGGTGTGAGAAGATCAATGTGAAACACTGGGTGGACCTTCCATTGAACCGGTAATTTCAAATGATAAGAATATGGTGACATCACCTGGTCTATTGTGAAAGGTCCATGCCTTTTTGCTGCCAGTTTCACGCTTGGTTGATTGATCTTGAGGTTGTGCCCATCTAACCATACTTGATTGCCAACCTTGAACTTGGGCGTATCTTTGTGTTTGACCCACAGGGTCTGGGCCTTTGTTATCAATGATTGTGCTTCTTGTCTGGCTTCCTTCAGCTGTTCCAGACGCGTTGTTATCTGTGGAATAGGGGATGGCTTATCCATCCAATCAGCGCGAGGGTGATATCCCATGAGAAGTTCGAACGAAGACTTCCTCGTTATCTCATGGGGCCACGAGTTGTGCGCGAATTCTGCCAGTGGCAGGTAGTGGAGCCAATCCTTCTGATGGTAGTCCACCTGGAAGTGTAGGTATTGCTCCAGCCATTGATTGGTTTGTTCTGATTGGCCATCCGTTCTCAGATGATACGCCGACAAGATGTTTTGCTCGATTTCCAGTTGTCGGCACAGTTCCCTTGTGAACCGGGACGCAAACCGGGGATCTCTGTCCGATATGATTTTAACGGGGAGTCCGTAATGAGTGAAGACGTGCTTAGCGTATAGTTGGGCAGTTTCTTCTGCAGATATGTCTTCGCAGCAGGGTATGAATATGGCTGCCTTCGTACAGTCATGGTCTGTGACTGTTAAAATGGAGTCGTATCCCCCAGAGGATGGGAGTTTGACAATAAAGTCCATTGCTATTACCTCGAAGGGTTTTGCCTCGGGCTTGGGGAATATTGGTTGCAGAGGTGCGCGCGTTGGTCGTGTGTTAGTCTTGTTCTGCTGACACTCTGCGCATCCCTTGACGTATTCCATGACGTCCTTGGTCATTCCTGGCCAGAAGTATCGTCATGCTACTAGCATGCCCATTTTCGTCATGCCTGGGTGTCCATATACTGGGGGAGAGTGGTGAGCATCGATAATAGCATGTTTTTCAGATACTCCCCCAGTAATAACACGTTGGCCCTCCTTATACCATACTCCATTGATCTTCATCAGTTGGTGTGCGTTGATCCAATGTTGTATTTGTTCCTCGCTTTGCGCCTGTTCGGCCATGACCGTGGGTTCGATGGATGTTATGCCCGTAGTTCGAAGGAACATGTGGTCTGGAAGTACCACCACGCTTTGATTGTCGTTGTCCCCAGTATCATAGTCACTGCATCTTGACAATGCGTCAGCGCATCCATTTGTTCATCCTGCAACGTGCTTTATTTTGATTGGATATTCGGATAGTTCAACTACTTCCCT
>WTXK01000593.1:0-26299 GCA_025769895.1 Lactarius psammicola | reverse complement strand
TTTGATTCGTTGGTCGCTCCGTTGGTGGCTTCTTTGCTTCTGGTTTCAAGCGTGCCTTCAATATCAAAGACTTCGGTGACAGCATTCCAGGACATGGCGGCATGACCGATCGAATGGATTGCCAGTAAGTAGATCTCAAATCCTCGTGGTCTGATGATTGTGTTCTGACAACGAAATTGCCTTCGCTGGCAGATTTCTGATGGGCGTGTTTGTCTACGTCTACTACAGCAGCATTATCCGCGAGCATCATGTCACTGTCGGCTCGGTGCTGCAAACGATCGTCAGTGGGCTCACGATCGAGGAGCAGCTGGAGCTCATCGACGATCTCAAGCACTATCTCCGCGGCCAGGGCATCACGATCTAATATGTCCCGAAACCGAAACTCACTGGCAGGTCCGACATCGTCGCTATCTGTCATCGTACTGCTTTCGCAAAAAAATTCCATAGTTCATATCATAAGCATATCTCAGCCCTCCTTCCCATCTCAACCCTGCATGCGTACCCTTTTCGTCCTCGTTCGATTCCATTTTCTGCTCCACAGAATCACGCTCGATGTGGGCTTAAGTTTCATTTGACAGCGCATGAGTGTGCACAATACAAGCATGATCACATGACCATAAACCACAACAGAAAAGGGAGTCCGCGGAACAAAAAAATTAGAATTTTGATTTATGACCGGGGTTTCTCCTGTAAGCCGAATCAAAGAACGGGTTCAGTAGACAAAACTTGAGAATATCGGGGAGAAATCGAACCTTCTTCTCTTTCCAGAGTGCAAGTAGACCCACACCAGATACCTTCACCACCTTGAATCGAACACCAGGAATGTCACCCTTCGCCTTACCACGGCGACCGAAACCAGAGATAAGGACTTCGTCGTTCTCGTCAACAAAGTTGAGGCAACCATCATTCTGATGGGCGATGTCAAGTGTCTGAGCACATCAACACATGACAGGCGGAGTAGAGCGGACGTACGGGAACGAAAGCGGTGACCTTCTTTCCGTTCTTGATGAGTTGGACACGCACGCACTTGCGGATGGCAGAATTGGGGCTGCTTCGCCTCAACGCCAACCTTCTCGAGTACGATGCCCTTTGCGTGCGAAGAGCCTCCTGTGGGAGATGTCTTGTAGAAGTACCGAGAGCGCGCTTTTTGTAAGATTTATCCGCCTAGAGAAATGGCCCCAAACGCATACAAGGTCAATGTTATCTGTCCGCAGCAAGCAAATGTAGAGCCATTGAGAACGCACCCAGCGGTTGTCCCTGCGGGTATTTCTGAGCTTGCGTGCTGCTTGCAATCCGCGAGGTTTATTGGCTACGATAAAGGCATTAACTCTACGATGGACGGTCCAAAGTATTTGAAACTACGTTACAGCCCATTCCTTATCGCAGATGACCGTGACGATGGTTAGCACCAGTGAACGACTTGACTTGGGAATTACTGGGAAGAATCTTGTGGCTCAGAACTGTTACAGTTCTTTTCCACGGTCCCGTTTATGGGAATTCTTATAGATCCCCGCGTTTCTCGGCTTTTGCGGTTGGGTCTCGCCTTGAACCCGAACGTTCTAATATTATACAGCCTCGGCCTGTCTCGGTCAGACCGCGCCCTGAGATTCTTCCATGTGTCCACAAAACTTTTGTTGCAACCCGCTTTGGGGTTCTTTGTGAACCCCCCCCCCCCCCCCCAGCTTTACGAACGTGGTCGGTTCAGGGTTGCTTGGGGCGAATACCGCTTACCGTGCATATGGTGATCCGAAAAGTTCGTGCATCGTCGTCCCGACTTGCTATATTGGACGGCTTGACTGTGAGCTCGTCTCACCCTCGCAGGGGTGGTGATTTATTTAATTCCATTTTCGTCGTGCACTCTGGGTACAGAACCTTCCCTTTGTGTTTCTATGTGTGTCCTGTGTATCCTCAACAGCATGTATTTCCCCTTCCCTCTATAGCCCTCCTCACTCCTGTAAATTAGGTGGTTTTGCGTTGCGTCAAGCGTTGAGGCGACTGAGGCGACATTGCGCGCCATAACGAGGTGGAATCCCGGACGCGGCGTGGTGCTTCGCATCTTGAGGACGTGTTTACGCATGGTTGCCGTGTCCTTGGCTGGTTCCTGTCTCGTCGCCCAGAGACTTCTTCATCCCTTGGTCGGGTGGTGTGGTTTGCCCGTCAAAACGTGGGGCCGGTTGTTGGCGCCTGCATTATATACGTATGATCGGGGATCTCTTGTACTTCACCTTCGCTTCCGTCTTCTTTGCTTTTCTCTTGATCGAAACATCTGGTAGCTTGAATATAGTTCGCAAGTGGGACCACCATTTTGCTATTGTTCAGAATATTCAGTTTGGGGTCTCTTTCTTTGCAGTGCTTGAGTAACGCCCTGCGTTGTCATTTCTGGATGCGGGGGCACTCCAAGAGTCCAAGGGGTAATGATGCACGTTCTCCTTCGGGCGCCCGCAGGCCGGGCACCCTGCGCCGCCGACTCTCTTGAACGTTATAGATAAGCGTTTAGTGGGATATGGGGTGGTGATGTAGCGGCGTTGGTCAAATAACTAAGTCTGATAAGGTTATGAACTACGCAACAGTTTACCCAGTGTCTTCTTCAACACCCGCACATCATCATCTTTTGTAATTCTTAAGTCGTTACGTCCTGTCTCCAGTAACTCAGGGTTTAGTTCTAACGTAGGATAGGACGCCTCTCTCAACTTTACCACCCCAATCGAAGTCAACCACACGGAATCTCTTTTGTAGACGATGTTTGCATCCCACAAGTCGCCATAGACGAAATAATTTGAAAGTTGTCAACAAGGCGCCCAAGCACATTTATCCAACGCTCTCGGTTGGATGTGAGGAGGTTTGATTTCGTATTTGGGGTGCCAGACTTGACATATTCCGTCGCCATAGGAGTTGCCGTGGCGATGGAATATGTGAAACTACCCACCAGGAAGTCGTTCATAACCAAGAATCGATGGTACACGACTTGCTTTGGCGCAAAAGATGTGCAATTCGATCGAGTACCATTGTACAAACTTTATGAGGATGATTTGGTTGACACCTGGTCTCTTCGCTTTGCATAAAAGACGGTCGTGAAAGTGGTCATTGAAGAGGTCACAAATCTCAAAGGTGAGGTAGTCGTCAGGGTTAGATAAGGTCGCATACTTGGATACTGATATTTTGGAGACCGCCAGATAACAACGAGCACGGTTTGTGGATTTCCCCAGGGATTTCCGCAGCAGTGAGATCTCTCAGGAGTTTCCGGGCATCTTCGAGAATACGAGCTTGTAGTACAGACACTGCTGTAAAGGCCAAATATAGGGATTTGCGGCCGCGACCATCGGAAGCCGATCGGATACAGGAGTACGTTGGGGTCAGGATAACGAGCCTATCTGACGGTCGACCGCTAGGAGAGCACCGGACGTGATATCACAATCTAGACATATTCGATCGTCAAATAACCTTGAAATACAAAGAATCTAGCTCACCAACAATTGTTAAACCCAAGAAAGGCACCCTCCATCGTCGATATAACTCTGGGTCTAATCTTGCATTCAGATGCGCAATAAAACCCGCGACCCATATCTGGGGAAGTGCAGAGATCCCTGTGTATGATCTTTTGAACTCGGCGGTAGCAATTGACCCAATTGTCGTCGAGTTCAAAAAATCGCCGAACTTTTGCCATCCATAGCGATATTGCCATATGACCTAACAGAACCGATGGCACTCGGCGAGATCTGAGGAATCTCGATACCTCGACTCTAAGGTAAACCAGACCTTTTCCCTCCGTTCTTCCGTTTCGATGAGTTCAGTCATCTTTGTTGCAAAACGGTCCACCGCCTTCCGCAGCTTGGCTACTTCAACACCAGCGAGCCTAGGAACATCGTCACGACCGTCCATGGTATCCAGGAAGTGGCCAAAACTAGAGTATAGAAGAGGAACGAGTGGAATATCGCGGACTGGTTCTGGACGGTCGTCCAAGATCCCCTCACGGGGATCCCATTGAAGCCTCTGTAATTCTGTGATTTCGCGAGGGATGACGGCGGTTCAGTAGCAACTTAAGCACGCTTCAGCTGTGAATGAACGTCTACTAATTCAGGGATAGGGATGGGGCGTTTTCTGCGAATGACTAGGTAAACATGATAGAAATAAATCGCGGTTAGAAGTGCAACGGCGAAGGGTATGTTTGGTGAGAACGTTGCGGGTGTGGGACGAGTGCACGTTAGTCAAAGAATAAGTGGGCCACCCAGTAGGCTTACCGGGCAGCCTCACACATACGTGAAAGTGGTGTTGGTTTGGTTGATCCAACCACATTTCACTGATCTGTTGCATTGGATCCATCTCTGTGGCACCGCCCGGTGCCTGCAAACCACGAATAGCACCACGATGTGGTGTGTGGTCTATGTCAACCTAAAAGAAGTCAGAAAATCTCAGTCCGAGTGCTGGTTGGAACGGTAGCAAAGAATCCTAAGGTGGCAGACCTTTAGGAGATCTAATTGCCAGGCGTCGACACCATTGCAGTAGGTGTTGCTCAACGAAATACCACAGATTGTAGTCGGTCATCAAAATGTAGAAAGGGGAAGTGGTTCATATGGAAGAGAGAGGGATGATGTCGAGAAAGGTGCAAGTCGGTCGGGTTGGTAGTACAAATTAGAATGAAGTCTGGATCGGGATAGAAAGTTGTGGAAAGCAATGGTCGAGGTCATTGATGTATGTAACTGAAAGTACAGTACTAGCGTTACCACACTTTTTCGTGTCACTGCAATAGATATACCAACTCGAATAGTTTTCTTGCAGGAGGAGTGGGAGGCCGGCTTCCTCCGATAACTGGAATGTGAGCCAATGCTTATGCTCATCAACGCCTGCCAAAGAGGTTATGTCTCCCTCGTGCAGCACAGGGGTGATTTCGAGCGGTGTCTTGGCGATATAAGGGCCAAGGTACTCGTCATCCCCCGCAAGAACGATTTGTACTCCCCAGTGCGTTGCGTTTACTTCGCTTCGTGGTAACAAGTCTCCCACTGGCATGGCCCAAAGACAGCGAGGTAGAGACGTTGTTTATCACACCGACCTTATGACAATCCTTCATCAAGGTGGCGGTCAAACGGGCTCGTTTTATTTACGAAGAGTAAACAAGCGCCACACTATGAATTCTTTCTTGGCTAACCAATGGCTAGTAGTGCATCATACTTAGTTCCACCGCTTCTATGGCTTCATGCAACATGCGCAAGTGGATTGGTGATAGCAGGTCTTGTCGGATTTGGGGCTACAGCACAGGTATTTTCCCTCTCGGGTTAATCGTACCAATCACTACCATGTTAGCTATGGGGACGAATTCCGGACTACATGATGAACGGAGACCTCTAGCGAAAGAAAAAAAAAATAGGCTAACGTGTAGCACGTCCGTGTCGGTATTTTAGTCAATCCTGATCGACCCGTACAACTTCCGGATTGCCCAATACGTGGCCAAGAACCCGATCGTACCTGTACGTCATCAAACGATATAATGTGATCAGTTCTTTCGCTGAGCAACGCCGATAAAGGGACCGACCTGTCACCAGGAAATCAAGAAGGACCAAGAGGAAGAGATATCCCATGTACAGGGCAACACTGGAGAAGGAGTCGAGGGAGAGGCGTGACACCCAGTAGAAGAGTCCATAGGCCAGCAACCAGATTGCATTTCCACCGCCGGTCAGGAAGGCGCGCCAATGCCACCTGGAAAGGAGTGCGTAGGTAATAAGGCCAAAATTATCGGTAGCATGCATGCGTACCGGTATTCTTCGGCACAGAGGACGAAGTAGGTGAAAAGGATGGTGACCGTCGCAGTGGTCAAACCGACAACGCCCGCGGTCAGCGCCAAGAAGCCAAAGGCGTAATATGCCCTAGAAGCGAACAAGCTCGAAAGAACAAAATACAGTTCTACGAACGTAGCGCCAAACGGAAGAATTCCACCCAGTAAGGCGGTAGCCTTTCTTCCTAGTCAGTGTGAATGTCAATATCACGGATCTTTGACGACATACCCACGGCCGTAAGTACCCTGGAGGCGGCGGGATTTGACGAGGGATTGGATTGACCCTGACGGGGTGGGAAATTGCCTGCAGGCGACGGGGTAAGAGTGGGGAAGCGAGTGCAGATGAAACCTAAAGTCTCACCCCGCGCCTAGCCCCGAAGTACGCGCCAATTGTGGATAAGGGTGCGGAGATCCCGAACCAAAGGAGCACGATGAGGAGCATGGTACCTAGCGGCGCGTATATAACGCAGATATGATCACAATATCTAGGTATGCTCACCAAACGGAACGGCCCCAGACGAGTGAGCCATGATTAAAAATAGGTTGAGGAGAAACACGATCATGAAGATGATTCTGCCGGAGAGTTTGAGTTATGCCTCGGCCCCGTGAAGTGTCAAACCCACGTAGGGAGGGCCGTCGCCGTTACAAAGGCATTCTTCTTGCGCTCGGTACCCCCAAGGGATGTGTATACCCTGCTCGAAACATAACCCCCGATACTACATACCACCATGAACTTGGCGAATCGACAGACATAAATCCGTAGACAAACCTGCCAAAGAAAGTCCAACAAATCATCATTACTGTGGCGAGAGAGCCTCGGTTCGAGGGGGAAAGGAATCCCATCAGGGCAAAGACTGGATGATCCCAGCTTGGTGTTAGGATCATGTGGGGCAGAGAGGCTAAATTGACACACCCAAGGTGACTCCAACCATGGCGCATAGCTGGGCGCCATTCCCCACGAGAGAGGAGAGTATTAGGGGATTGTTTGGAGTCCGGAACACTTCGCCATGGACGAGTTTCCAGCCCCAATCCTCCTGTACATCTTCCTGCACGGTAACATGAGCGCCAGTCCATACAGCGGGGAGAGGGTACGGACACTAAGGTCAATCGCATTGTAGCGAGAGATCTGCGAAGGGGCCACATTTGACATTCAAGACGAACGCAGATGCAGAAAATGAGAAGGCATACATCTCGCGATACGCTACGGTAGACAATCATAGAGACCATTGCACAGAGGAAAACAACGATCACAAGCGAGTTGATCAAGCTGAACCAATGGATGCGCGGGTCGAAGATATGGAGATAGTTATCCCATCGAGTAGCCTGTTGAGATTTAGCCAGCTGCTTGACAGGGAATGACCCCAGAAAAAAAGCTTACCCATGGAGTAGAGGATTCCTGCGTGCGGCATGTAATCAGGACCAACTGTGAATGACTAGGACACCGACTCACATTCCACATCACACGATACGTATACCGAACTCGGTTCTCTCCCGTTTCGCTCAAAATCAAAGGAGGGACCTTGGAATCGCAGTCCAGGAGCCCATCTTGGGAACCACCTCGGCTACAAGAGATGGTGAGGAATGGGAATGGGAATGAGAGATAGTGCTTGGCAAATACCTGGAAGGCCACACAAGGACCCCAACGATACGATTCTGCCGGGGACTGAGAGTGTGATATCTGTAGTTCGATCAGAAAACGCCCGTACAACATATAGAACGTATCACACCTCAGGAACAATGTCATAATGATTGTTCAGTTGGAGGTGCTCTTCATTGGGACCATCATCGCTTCCAAGATTGAACCCCATATCAAAGAACATCTCTTTCGACTTCACGTCGATCTTCATCTCCGCCGCAGGGAGGCCGTCCATAAGCCAATTGAGCGCGTAGTCCTCCCGAATCCGGTCGTTAATAAACTTGGCGTCTTCGGGAGGGATAGAGGATATACAGAGTGACTTGCACGTAGAATTGTCCTGCAACATTTGAATCTAAAGCAAACATGAGACGCAGAAGGACACGAAATGGGGGGTCACGCACATCATATGGTGAATCAAATATGCGGTCACCGAAGAGGATGGAACCTAGGGACTCTGGCTGTTTGCGTGGGCCGCCAGGCGGTTCGCAGAAATGGAATTGCGGGTGGTAGTAATCATCTGGCACGACTACGTCAGATTATCAACCCAGAGGTGGGTAGTATGTGCCCGTACAATTGATTAGAGACCTCTACAAGGTTCACCAAATGGTCAGACAAAGTCACCTCAAGCCAAAGCATATACACCCACTAATTTTGCGTCATCCGAGCCAGGGAGCATTGGAGTCAGGGCATTGACAAAGAGATCAACTTTTTCTCCCTCTCTATAATCATGGGGTGCAGCACCAGGGAGGTAGAATGCATGGACAGGAACAAGGGACGTGACGAGCGCTACGAGCACGAGGCCAACGAGAGAACGGCCTGCCGACGTCATATGGAAACTCTAATGGTAGATGCAACGAAGAGAGTAGGGCGTGTGCAATGAGAGACTCAGAGAGTGGACTGATGGCGGTCGCCTTCAAACGGGACCAATATTGACGGTGGTGGTTGGCAGACGTGAAGCGTGTAGTGCGGACGCGCCGCCGCTCGATGACACGTGGTGGATCCGACAACGGCGCTCAGCCAGATTACAATGTATTTGGGTGGATATATACTTTTATAATACTCAAAACGGTGCAACCAAATATCGTACTCGGACTGGAACCCCTCGGAGATTAAGACCCACTTGAGTGGCGTCCGTGGCGATGGTTACGCACGAAAGTTTTCCTGTGCACGGGGCCATGGCGACAACTGTTATGACTGAAGCGTGAAGACGGCGTGCTTGTCCTTCCCAGCCCTGACAATGACCAGACGCCCATCGATCAAATCTTCCGGCTGGACCCTCCTATGTGCGTCGATAGTCCGGCCATTCAGGTAGAGGCCACGCATCGCTACTAATGACTTCGCAGCACCTATGAAGGACGAAGGATGAGCGGACAAACAACTTTAATGGCTAATGGCAACGTACTGGCGTTCTTAGTTACGCCGTGGTTTACAGTTAGCCTCAGTACCGTGGTCCCATACATCTCATCGGCGGGGATAGATAGGAGACGGGGATCCCCCGAAAGGGCTACCAAAACTTCTTCAGCGTTCACCGCGGATACATCCGTGCCGAAGAGAACCCTAGTAATTGACTTAGCACGCTCGACGCCTTCCACTGGTGGGGACTCAGCCAAGAAGACACCATCGATACACGGAAACTACCTGTGTGCACAAGCTCTGTTACTTCTTCTGCAAGAAGTTTTTGGGCGATGCGCTCTTCAGGTTTTCTCTGAGGGATAACACTGAGCATGGTGCGTTGCATTTTACCAATCGCTTACACTATGGTCTTCGAGAGTTTGTTCTATCCTTTCCAAGGGTAACAGAGTGAACAGCTTTAAATACCGACCGACAACTTCGTCACTAGTTTTCATGAAGAACTAGAGGCAACTTCGCGTTAAGGTGGCAGATGAAAATCTATCGCCACTTACCTGATAGAAATCGTACACTGTGGTTAGCTTCTCGTTCAACCAGATCGCATTCCCCGCACTTTTCCCGAATTTCGCGCCTGTAGCGGTTGTGAGAAGAGGCGTGGTAATACCAAACGCTCTTTCGCGGTTCTCAGTGGCTCCACTCGACAGTTCGTTTGTACGACTGATTAGTTCGAGTCCGGCGATGATGTTACCCCATTGGTCCGATCCTCCGAGTTGGATAGTGCAGCCTGTCCTTTCGTACAAAGCGAGGAAGTCGTACGCCTGCAGGAGCTGGTATGAAAATTCTGCGAAAGATATGCCTTGTTGTGTATTTAGTCTCGACTGAACACTGGGGAAGCTCCGATCAGCGCATATAAAGTGTGAACTGATTGGACTCGCCTTTCCCGCGCAATCATGCTATTAACTCTGGCGGTTGCACCCGCGACTCGCAAAAATTCTAGTACACCTAGGTTCTTGAACCAGTCGATATTATTCATGACAAGTGGGGGAATATATGACTCGTCCAAGGAGGACACCCGTTTGCCTGCGTAGTCGCGTGCACGTTCAAAAAAATTCTGGACGGCAGCTGACAATTTTAGCACGTTGTTTCGGGCCATGGCTTCTTCCATATGGGGCCTCTCCGTGGAGCGTCCTGAGGGATCCCCAATTAAAGCGGTTGCACCCCCAATCTGCAAAGATATGAGGTAGATGATGGTAGGCTTGTTGACACCGCTTACAAGAGGAATGATTTTGTGGCCGTGAATTTGGAAGTGGACCAAGCACATCATGGGCAAGATGTGGCCGACATGTAATGAGTCGGCAGTAGGATCTATGCCAGAATATACCACTCGGCTCTGATCCCGAAGAAAGTCCCTGAGTTGTTCAGGCCTAGAGGTCACCAGTAAGCCAGTAGGACGTCGTATGAAGAGGCGATCGCACTTCGTAACTTGCGAAATAAAGCCCCTAGAGGATAGTTCGTCAAGAAGCCCCACTCGAGTAGCTAAATTGCGTCGGGAGATGTTGAAAGTGCATATTTTCGGTGAGTGGCAACTACTGGAACGAAACACCGCGAACATGGCTCTCAAAAAGGAAGGTATCAACAAAGTCACGTTGTAACCGGCGCCTAACAAGGACAAGGCCACACCCACGATTAAGTTGTACGGTTACAGTTTCTGGCTCTTAGGCGGCTGGATTTCTTAATGGACTGCTCCCAATTGCTGTGACTACCCAATCCCTCGGTTCATTTTACTCGTCCTTTCTTCATGCCCAGGTAGGACCCTTTGGAATGCTCCAGAATCCAGATTCAGGGACCTATTCAACTGAAGCCGAAGTTGACTCTGGGCCATGTCACCTATGATGTGTTCTTTCAAGCGACGCGTGATGCCAAGTCGCAGCCTGCGTACTTGATTGAATATGATGTCACAGCGCCTGCAGATGCACCCGCACTCCTTCCCATACTCAAGCGCCATGTGCTTCGTTCAAAAGTTCATTTACGTGATGCTTTCAGATAAGTGCGACATTTGGGCCGCATGGGGCTATGACGGGAAAGTCGGCAACTCGAGGCGATGGATGCGAGCACAGAGCGGCGCAATCGAACCGGTGTGGGACTCTTCGCCATGGGGATTAGAGTGTGATGCGTTCGTTGACTGGAGAACGGAAGGAATGGGGCCAAGGAGACTGGTGAGAGCAGGAGATCGGCGTGAGTACCACTTTTCCGTCTGTCTGCAAAATGAAGATTGATGTGAGCATCGCAGGACACTAGTTCACATGATGGAGGTGTCCCAGATGACTGTCTCTTGTATTGGATCCTACGCGGCGTTTATGAGGGCATAGTTGACATACCCCGATGCAGGCGCTTCACCAATGGAATCGAACCTGGAAGACATGGCGGCATGTGAGTTTTGGCTGACGCTCTGCTGAGAGTACTGTGGTGTGATTGATGTGATGACTCGTCGTAGACCTTCGAGGCTGTTACTTTGGGCAAGAGCTCACAGTCCGGACATATCATTCAGGCGTCGTTCGCAAGCGCATACTCCCAGTGCTTCTCCATTCACCGGCTCCTACGTCACACGATCTCGAGGTCCGCCAATCTCACTCACGCTTCACGTCAAGTTTGAAGTTGGGTCTCGGTAAAGCGGTCCACTCTCACCGACACGTGGGAAGGATGCGATTCGTCAATCGCTGCTGTCAGCACAGTTACTTTTCGTTCGCAGTTTCACTAGGTGGTTGACTCTCTCTTATTTACTGGTTTGAATTGTGAATTTCAGACACTTCTCCCTGCGTGGAATCGATATCTAACGACCCCGAGTTACCATTCGTACCTCAACGCTTCAACTCCTACAATTTTCTCTCCCATTCACGATGACTATCAACAAATCTCAGGGCAAAAGTTTTCGAACTGTTCGCGTCGATTTATGTCTGCCGGCTTTCACACACGGTCAACTATATGTCGCTCTGTCTCAAGTGAAAACTCGATACAACATCAAAGGTCCACTGAACCCTGATGAAGCTGACAGAAGAATGAGGCATGCCGTACACCAAGCAGTCCTCCTTTAGCCATGCATATCACTCGCTCTACTTTTGCGATGTTTTCTTACAACTTAGAAGATACAGATTTCCCACATCCCAGGCCGTCTTCTCTCTCCCTCTGTTCCCTAACATACAAGTTGCGTCCGTATGTGCTATGCCTTCAGAGAATACGGGTTAACGTTCTCCCCACCTTTCAGTATCGTTTCGAACAACATTAATATTACTTGACGTTTTATACTTGCGAATCTCTATATTTCGAACTCAACGGTTGAATCTGCCCAGCGAAATAGTCGCACACGCATCAAGAGAATGTAAGAAGGGCCCGGACAAAATAATTGTGCGACTCCACCATCGGGTCGATATATCTCTGAGTACGTTGGAATTTCCTGACAAACTCTCGCACAGCAGCTTCGACAGAGCCTTCGTAAGGCCCCTCTCGATGGGAAGATAACCACCAAACAGGCGCGCGCAAAAGGGCCCCACGTATTGTAAAGGCGTTGAAACACGTCAAGGTTGAGATGGAGTATATTTCTGTTGGCAAACACCTACTAGTAGCAAGGAAGGAGACACTTACAAAAGTCAGACGAACCCTGGTATGTTTATCTCAACCGACGAAAAGTAGACCATTACATACAGCAGCTGATGCCACTCTTTCCAGTTCTTCGGTGTTGGTGACGTTGTGCGAATCAGTGAATGATCCGAGCATCTCGTGCCTGCGTTGCATACAGAAAGGTTCTCACATGATATTCTATCGTTTGGACTCGAATCGGCGAGGGCCAAGGTTCCTTTTGATATCCGGACCATACATTTTGTATGGCCTCCTTCTCATGGATCTCATCAAAGAGTATCAAGTGGTCAGATAGTTGAAACGCGGTAGGACTCTTACGACTCAACCGGCGAAGCAGGACAGAATATATGAAAGATGACCTCCCTGGACCAGTGTTTGGAAGAAGATACAGTAGTCGGCTATAGTTAGAGGTGGCCGTAATTAGCGGAAAGCTCATACCAATGCCCTATTGGTCATTTACAATCACACTACCTGTATGTTGCATTTGCGACTCCCAATCTAGTGACCCAAAAGCAGCAATTTATTCTTGGCGGGATAGAAGAATTGCTTTGTTGAAACCGAGCGGTCATAGTCCCAGCTTTTCGGAGTTCTGCTGAGGGTACATAATCTAACTTGTCTCGCTGACCACGAGCCACAGTCTGTACTACGCCTTGGAGATCTTCGCCCCAGATAACACTGTACAGGGACGGTGGCTTTCAGCACTTTCAGCAGTGCCTGTGGGAAGGAGTCAGGGGTTACGGCTCTGTGGTGATAACTTTGACCCACTACTGAGATCAGAGGTGCTGGGTTCGTTGAACTTGTGAGGCTCTGTCTGTACCAACTTAGGTGATTTACCGCGTTCAGATTCGTCGTTCGCCTTGCGTCTACCCTTGACGGCCGTGGGAGCGGGCGGTATCGTGCGGATAAGTCAAGTTGAACGCGTTCAATGCAGTACCTAGACGCCCGAACCGCACGCCGCTCACTCTAACCCAAAAAAACTCTTCTATCCAGTATGGCCGTTGCACAAGATATGGAGCACGGGCAAGTTTTCTTGAATTTGTGCGTAAATGGCCGTTGACCCGTGAGTTTCTTGATAGTGACCAACTACCCGGCCCGCTGGCAGCCCGGGTCTGAGGCCCTCAGCATCGCAAATCTCAGGAAGAGGGTGCGTCGACCCCTTCTTTTGTGTGGCGATGCTCGCTCAAGAACCGTCCTTGAACAGTACTCGAATCGCCGAATCGCAGGGAAGCCTATCCGAGCTACGAGTTGAGGTGACTGGTATGTACTTAAATCCTAACTCGTTGATGCCTTGACAACTGTTTATTCTCCTGTTTATTCTCTTTGTTAGTCCTCCGGGCGCACGATCTTCCACGTATTAAGAAACGGTTTGGCCTGAAGGGGCGATTCTTTGTCACTGTAACCAGTCATGCGACAATCAAGAGGACAGAAAGCGTCCAGATTGATGGACAAACAGTACACTGGAACCAGAGGCTTGGTGCCTTGTAGGACATCCTTTTTCAATCGCATTTTCGGCTAAAAGTTCAGTTCAGTTCTACGCAACGGCCTTCACATCTTATACTGTGTCTTTATGAGAAGCGGCACTTACACCCTGATGTCGTTATCGGAACGCGCGAATTACCCATACCTATCGAATCCCAAATTGGTTCGTATCTTATGAGAGACTTCGCTTGTTTGACTAGCTGAACATCTCGGGGGTAGACGTCCCCTTTGTCCTTACTAACGGCAACAGACAGGCTGGACAGTCGATTCAGCCGGTCACGCTCTACTTGACAATCATTGTGTCACCGAACACAACCTCCTATCCGGTCTTGCCCATCAACGTCACCGATCTCCACTGGCAATCGACTGAAGTCAACGAGTCGCCTCCTAGAGAAGCTACGGTCTCTATGGCCCAGGACTCCACGAACACCGCTCCGCCCACTGTCGCTGCTGGCTCTGAAACACTCTCTCCTCCGACGGATCGCCTTCCTATCGAGATGAGTACCCCTATGCCGCCAGCGGGCGATCGACAGACGGGAATGTCATCTGCCGAGGATGCTCTCCATGACACCGACGAAGCTATGACGACAATCAATCTCTCGAAAACATGGGAAGGTGCTCTTGACAGAATTAAGTGGGTGATGGATACTGTGAGCCCAGCTGCAGAAGTGTGTTACATTGTCCCTCTTGCCAATCCTTGACCGAGCCGAATTTCGTCCTCAGCTTCACCCGTATGCAAAGATGGCATATGGTCTACTTTTTGCGATCCCCAAGGTAAATTGCGCTATGGTCGGATTGAAATACTTATGCTATGCTTATTTGGACGCTAGACCCTCTTAGAACAGTTTCAACGTGACGACAACGTCCGAACCTTACTTGTAGCCATACACGATGCGTTTGATTTCGCAAACCAGGGAGACTGTTTCAAAGCTATCGGGCGTGATTCCAAGCAGGCACAAATCCTTGTGCTCATGTTGCAGCATGTCTGTAATTGCTGTGACTTTATCCGATCGTACGCAAAGGACTCCCAATTCTGTACGTAATTTTGCCCCATTTCAGTGGCCGACGTAAACATGTGGTTTTCAGGGAAGCGCATGTTGAAGAATACGAGGAGCCAAGTCGACAAACAAATCGAGGATTTCCGCACCACCCTTCTTAAACTCCAAAAAGCTTTCTTGGATGAGGCCACCATCACCACAGAGATAACTGTACTCCAAATTCTGGACGATATGGGAATAGTTTCGGCCAATGTCGGCAGGATTTCAAGTCAGCTTGACGGGATGGCTATCCAGCTAAAGTGGGTGTCTAGCCAAGTCTCAGATGCCGGTACGTAGTTCCGATACCTTGAGGTTCATTGATCTGAGGATTGTCCCAGAGCAAGATGCAAAAATCAGAGAAATCCCATACGGGACTGGCTCGCGATTCACACCCGACAAAGGCTGTCTTACGGGAACGCGGACGGCCTTTCTGAACTTCGTTGTCAATTGGGTGAACGATCCCGCTTCCGAACGTAGTCTCGTTCTTTTCGGGCAAGCAGGCACAGGAAAGTCATCCATTGCGCACGAGATCGCACGTCGCTTCGACAAAATGCATCGTCTTACGTCATCCTTTATATTTTTGCGGAAGGAGCAATTCAAACCTTATCACCTCTTCACGACTCTTGCTCGCGATCTCTCCGACCGTTATCCCTCCTTTAAAACTGCGCTGGGCAGGGTCGTAAAGGACAACTCTTCTCTTCGAGTTGGAACCCGTGACTATGGTACCCTGTTTGAATCCCTTATCCTGGAACCACTTAAGGATCTGCACATCATTGGTCCTATTCTTGTCGTAATCGATGCTTTGGACGAGAGTGGGGACGTGACTGGTGAAAACGGCCCTACATACATTTCTTGCTAAAGCCCTCTCTAAACTGCCATCAAATTTCCGTGTCCTCATCACCTCGCGACCCGAGCATGACATCGAGTCTGCGTTCGTTGGAGACAGGTTAGCCGGCATCAAAATCAAGTATATGAATGATTCTGAGCTGGTTGCTACGACACATGACGATATTCTCGCGTTTCTTCACGAGAAGCTCCCTTCGGACGAGTTCAGAAAGTATGGGGAAGCACTGGCAATGAGGGCGGAGGGTTTGTTTCAGTGGGCAGCGGTCGCACGTGGATATATCCTAAACCCTCCGGAGTTCTTCGGATTCAGCAAGAAAAAGTGCATCGAGCATATTTTGAGACTCACTGCAGATCACCATAGACAAGATCCCTTGGACGACTTATACAAAGAAGTCCTTGAGGGATACTTCACAAAGCGAGAAACACGGCTACTCTTTCAATCTGTCGTGGGACAGCTCATTAATTCAATTGAACCTCTCACCATCCGCTCCCTGACCACTCTGCGACAACACGCTTCTTTCGACGGGGACGACAGTGATGCCGTTATCATATTGCTTCGTCGCCTCGGCTCCTTGTTGAGTAATGTCAATTCATCCGATGAAAGCCTTCCCATCATTCCTCTCCATACATCATTCCGCGATTTCCTCACAAATAAAGAGAAGAGCGGCGATTTTTTTGTCAGCCTTCGCGATGCTCACCATCAATTGGCCCATTCCTGTCTCGGTTTACTGCTCCATGACCTCAAATTCAACATCTGCAGTCTCGAATCATCATATTTTGTTGGAATTTGTAATCTGTCACATGACCTGGACCAGATGAGTTCCAGAGTGGTCACCCAGGAGAGGGACCCAGATCAGCAGATGTAAAACAAATCACCTCAGAAACCCAAGGTCAGGTAGCTCAGTGGTAGAGCACCTGGTATATATCCAGAAGGGCCTGGGTTCAAACCCCAGTCTGGTCACTTTTATAAAAAAAAAAAAATTGCAACAGGTTATGGGCCCTGTTTGCGCCATGTGCCAGATTAAGGGGGAGTGTTGGAATTTGTAATCTGTCACATGACCTGGACCAGATGAGTTCCAGAGTGGTCACCCAGGAGAGGGACCCAGATCAGCAGATGTAAAACAAATCACCTCAGAAACCCAAGGTCAGGTAGCTCAGTGGTAGAGCACCTGGTATATATCCAGAAGGGCCTGGGTTCAAACCCCAGTCTGGTCACTTTTATAAAAAAAAAATTGCAACATATTTTGCCAACAAAGACATCGATGACCTTAACTCCCGCATTGATAAAAACATCTCACTTCCTCTGTTGTATGCCTGCCGTTTCTGGGACGATCACTTAGAACATACTAATTTCAATACCGAACTATTTGGGAAACTTCGAACTTTCTTCAAGGAGAAATTTCTCTTTTGGCTGGAGGCCCTCAGCTTGACGAACAATATGGGTCTAGCTTCACGAGCGCTCTCGACTCTGAATGTGTGGTTAGCGTCTAGTCAAGGTGTGAGTATAATTGTTGATTCGATGAGAAGGGCTAATTACTAATAGCTACGATCACAACAGGTTTCCCAAACAGAGCTAGAGAAATCCAGGTCGTTCGTCAACGATGCCTCTGTATTTGTCCGGTATTTCGGGATGACCATGGCAAAGAGTGCCCCACATGTCTATCTTTCTGCACTACCATTTGCGCCGACTTGCTCTGTTGTCTCTGCACATTATTCCAGCTCATTTCCTCGAATCTTACGCGTGGAACGTGGGCGATTGCCTCATTGGCCATCATCGGAGATGGTGATCTCAAATGTTGGGGATATGGTCTTTTCCATCGCCCTCTCACCGGGTGGCCAGCATATCGCCTCAGGCTCCTCTGATGGAACAATCCGTGTGTGGAACACCACGACAGGAGAGACAATGGCGGGCCCATTTACTGGACACGCGGATTCGGTATTGTCTGTGGCATTCTCGTCAGATGGCCAGCGCATCGTCTCGGGCTCTTCCGATCGAACAATTCGTGTGTGGAACGCCACTACGGGAGAGACAGTGGCGGGCCCGTTCACTGGACACAAGGATTGGGTCAGGTCTGTAGCATTCTCGCCAGATGACCAGCACATCGTCTCAGGCTCCTCCGATGGAACAATTCGCGTGTGGAACGCCACCACGGGAGAGACAGAGGCGAGCCCTTTTACCGGACACACATCTCCGGTCTGGTCTGTGGCATTCTCACCAGATGGCCAGCGTATCGTCTCAGGCTCGCATGATCGAACAATTCGTTTGTGGAACGCCAATACGGGAGAGACGGAGACAGGCCCATTCACTGGACACACGGACCGGGTCTGGTCTGTAGCATTCTCACCAGATGGCCAGCGCATCGTCTCCGGCTCCTCTGACGGAACGATTCGTGTGTGGAACGCCAATACGGGAAAGACGGAGGCAGGCCCATTTCATGGACACACTGATGGGGTCTGGTCTGTGGGATTCTCACCAGATGGCCGGCGCATCGTCTCAAGCTCGGACGATCGAACAATTCGTGTGTGGAACACCACCACGGGAGAGACAGAAGCAGGTCCATTTACTGGACATACGTCCTCGGTCTGGTCTGTGGCATTCTTACCAGACGGCCAGCGCATCGTTTCAGGCTCCTCCGATGGGACAATTCGTGTGTGGAACGCCACAACGGGAGAGACAGCGGCAGGCCCATTCACTGGACACACAGATTCGGTATTGTCTGTGGGGTTCTCGCCAGATGGCCAGCGCGTCGTCTCAGGCTCGGACGACCGAACAATTTGTGTGTGGAATGCCACGACGGGGAAGACAGAAGCAGGCCCATTTACTGGACATATGGATTCGGTCATATCTGTGGCGTTCTCGCCAGATGGCCGGCGCATTGTCTCGGGCTCTTCAGATCGAACAATTCGTGTGTGGAACGCCACTACGGGAGAGACAGAAGCAGGCCCATTTATGGGACACACGGATTCGGTCTGCTCTGTGGGATTCTCGCCAGATGACCAGCGCATCGTCTCGGGCTCAAACGATGGAACAATTTGTGTGTGGGACGCCACTACGGGAGAGACAGAGGCTGGCCCGTATATTGGACACACGGATTCGGTATTGTCTGTGGCATTTTCGCCAAATGGCCAGCGCATCATCTCAGGCTCCTCCGATGGAACAATTCGTGTGTGGAACGCCAATAAGGGGGAGACAGAGGCAGGCCCATTCACTGGACACACGGATTCGGTCTGGTCTGTGGCATTCTCGCCAGATGGTCAGCGCATCGTCTCAGGCTCCTCCGATGGAACCATCCGTGTGTGGAACGCCAATACGGGAGAGACAGAGGCGGGCCCATTTACTCGACACACGCATTCAGTTTGGTCTGTGGCATTCTCGCCAGACGGTCAGCGCATCGTCTCAGGCTCCTCTGATGGAATAGTTCGTATGTGGAACGCCACTACGGGAGAGACAGCGGCAGGCCCATTCACTGGACACACGGATTGGGTCAAGTCTGTGGCATTCTCGCCAGATGGCCACCGCATCGTCTCAGGCTCTTCCGATGGAACGATTCGTGTATGGAATACCACTACGGGAGAGACAGAGGCAGGCCAGAATTTGGTCGAGTTTGTGGCATTCTCGCCAGATGGTTAGTGCAATGTCTCGTCAGGACATGAATCATTCCGCATGTTGAACACTGCCACAGGAAATACGGAAACTACGAGACACGTCGACTTCACTGACCACTCCGTGATCAGTGAAGAGGGATGGATATGTGGTAGTGAAGGTGAACTCCTGATGTGGATCCCGCGAACCCATAGGGCACATCTTCACCGTCCAAGTAATATCTGGGTTGCCGGAGAATATGAAACCCGCCTTGATCTTTCTACTTTCGTACATGGGCGAAGCTGGACTACCTGTATTAACACTAGATAGAATCGCTACAGCGCTACAGCAATCCATGGGTTTTCTTCAGGCGGCCTGAAGTGTAATGTGATATGCTGGATAAGAGCTCATTGAGGCAGTACACGTTGAGGCTTGAAGCTCGGAGACTTAGTCACCGCTGATGCACTCACTGATGCTCTGCAATGTGGGTGATAAAAGTTCATGCTCAGTAAGGAAAATCAAGCAGGGGAACAAACAAAACACCGAGACTTGCGGCACTGTGCCAGCAAGTCTCCAGGTAACCTCACACATACATGAAGGGGCGGTCCGGCAGGCCATAATTGTTGTATCCGTTCCATCGGATCCATCTCCCAAGTTGGATCTGATGCCACGAGATACCATGGATTGTGATCGGCCATGGGAGGGTAGAACGTGCGAAAGTGCCCGGAAAAAGTAAACGAAAGTCCTATCTGAGGACCATGCAAATAACGGACCCCATGTCTCAACTAGGTCAGGATCGCCAGCAGCAGGGACATGTCATACCTGCTATAAGCAATATTTATCACAAGTGAGGTGGTTATAGCGATAAGCTGTGCGATCCACTCGTTTGGATTGTAACGGGTTCAGTAACTAGGATAGTAAGATTGTCTAGGTTTCTGGTGGAAAGGAGCGGGGGCCCGTTGTTATCACTGAAGAAAAACTAGTTAGTGCATCCATAACAATGAGGGTCCTTCTCACTCACCTCTTCAGATGATGTCGCTATGCCCCGGTGTGGTGCAAGCGTCGCCTTGCATGGTATGCTTCTGCACGAGAGTCCGCTGAAGATACAAAACAAAAAGGAACCTAGTCTATGTTGTGGGTCCAGATGGTAATTGAAACAGACCAGGAGCGTAAGCAGTGGTTCCGGTGTGCGGCGGGCCGGTCATTGGTGTCTCTCTCAAGGCACCCCCTGGTGATAAATTGGGCATCTGCTCATACCTGGCGTGGCCTGAAGGAGGGTTGTTCTGTTCTTTAGTCCATAATAAGTACTTCCTTTTCTCGATACCTTTGATGTCAAGGATCCCGACAGCTCACTCCCCCGACTCTAGGAGGTCGGCTTGAGGAAAGATGGCCAATACGATGGAATCGGGGTACCCCGACTACGCGCGGCTCTGTAGCTGGGTAGAGGAAGTGTCTTTCCGAACGTGACGGCTGTGTGATACCCTGGCAATACTCCGCCTCCTGTGTACAGGTGTCTTGTATGCATGCTTCATATCAAGTGCTAAAACGAAAGCGCTAAACGTTCACACTGTGATGCCCATATGAGACACAGGTGCCTGGTGACGTGACGTATGACGTGTGACAGGGTTCGCGTGGCTCGGTAGTCTCACACCCACGCGTCATGTATCATGATGTGAAACGTGAACCCCAATACAGATTCGAGTCTCGGAGCAAAAGTGGGCATATACCATGTGTACTGGGCGAGGAGGGGAAGTGAGTTCACTGTCGTAGAAACAAGTGGCTGGTTGACCCGTCGCGGGCCACAATCTATCAGCAGTCGTCGTTCATTTCACTTGCTGGGCCCTATCTGGTCACTCTAGGTATTTAACTTTTACCATTCTCTGATGCGCCGCATCAGAGCCCCATGTCCGGTTTTCGTCACCGTTTAGAACCTTCTGGCAGCAGTTTCATCCCTCGCTGCGTCCCTACAGCACATCCGACACGGCTCTAGACCTGCAACACGCATTAGTCGGTGGACATTTTATCACGCGAGTAGGTGGATGAAGAGAATACTGTAACGTACGTCACCCGGATCTCATGATGAGAACTCGATCGCGTGTCGCCGTCTTCCGGACACGTGAGTACGCGCTGGGCGCTGTCGCGTCAATCGAAGGCGGACTCACCGGAACTGGGTCTACTTTGTGCTAGCCCGGGCGGATCATCCATTTTACGTGGCGCTCATTGAGGGTACATATATCTTGGACACCACAAGTTTCGACAGGTCCTGTCCTTTGACCTTTTCATGAGCACGTTGCACCCCCCTGCTTTGCTCACTTGATACTGTTCTTATGTCTCTTCGTCGAGTGCCGGTTCCACTATCGCCTGGTCGGTTTACACACCGTTTCTACTCCTCTCAAACCACACCGGTTACTATTGGTATTCGTCGCGAGGATCCTGAGCGCAAATGGGAGCGCAGGGTCCCCCTTACTCCAGACGCCGTTGCGGAGTTAGTGAGTCATGATAAGGTGCGCGTGCTCATACAGGAATGCGAGCGCAGAGTCTTCCCTGTGGACGAATATATTCGCGTGCGTATCCATTACTTCGGGCTTATCTCCAAGCGCTTAAGTCATACAGGCAGGTGCAGAGGTGCATCCGACACTCGCGCCTGCACACCTAGTTCTTGGCATCAAAGAAACACCCCTCCCTTCTCTCATTACGAGCCCAGTCCCCTCAATCAAACATGGTTCTCTGGTTCCCAGAACGCACATCATGTTCTCACACACAATCAAAGGCCAAGAATACAATATGCCTTTACTTTCGAGATTTCTTGCCGGAGGGGACAAGTACACTGACCCAAACCTCACGGGCAATGGATCTCTTCCACAATTGGAAGCTCGTCTCGTTGACTATGAGCTCTTGACTGGAGCGGACGGCAAGAGGACGGTCGCATTTGGATGGCATGCAGGAGGTTTGCAAACTCTAGGTACCTAATTTCGCTTGCGATTTATTCTTTGCGTGTTCTTAGTTGCTGGTGCGCTTGAGGCTCTGGTTGCGATGGCCCAGAAACACTTGGAGCGTGGGGTCGCCTCGCCTTTCCTTGTGAGTAACTACTACATTGCTCGCCGATGCCCTGGAAATAACATGGGGGTCTTCCTATAGTATACTCCCCGGCCACATACCTCGTCAAGTCTTGATGCCCATCGTGCTAAACTAAGGCATGTTGGTAGCCAAATAGCTGAACATGGTACTCCGAAAAGCCTTGGACCAGTAATATTTGGTGTCACGGGGTAAGCATTTCGGCGCTGTACAGTCGCCTGCAACTCACGGTGAGGGTTTAAAGCAATGGAAACGTTACTCAGGGCATACTGTCCATTCTATCGGAGCTCCCGGTTGTTACAGTGAACGTACAAGACTTGCCCACACTTTGTAGTGATCCAGGTAATAGGTTTCAGATTCACCTGCGGCGCCTTGTCTGATGACTTTGTCAAGGAACCGACTTGCGAAAGATATATCTCGTACATGCTCTCCCAGAATCTTATATATCTCGTAACGACGGTGCTCCTTACGACCGATCTGACTACTACGCGAATCCTCATGAATATCAATCGGAGTTCCACACGAAGGTCACACCTTCCTTATTCCCATTTCTGTGTGGCTCAATCTTGCTCGTGAAACTAGATCGCACCCCACTTGACCCTGCTGCTCAACGGCGTAGGTTGGAACGTCGGGTTCCCTCGCCTGCTCACAACGTCACAATTAGCTCTGGCTAAGCGTTTGGCTGCTATAGGAGATATTTCTTGTGACATTGGCGGCGGGCTCGAGTTTGTCTCTCGTGCGACGACAATAGATGCACCCTCATTTGATGTGAATGGTGTTACTGTAGTCGCTGTGGATATCCTTCCTGCGAGTCTTCCACGAGATGCGAGCGTTCATTTCTCGGAAAGGCTCTTACGCTACGTGCGATCCGTGGTAAACGACTACAAAGGCGCCAAAGATGAAGACGTGGAAGCTAGTAACGCCTTGAAAGGAGCAACGATCGCAAGTCACGGACGGCTCGAGAAAAGACACGAGTGGTTGGCACCGAAAGTCCAGGCGTGGCGTGCCACTCAGGAATCACAGAGGCACGATACCTCTGATATGCATTCTGCTGTCGGAGGGAGGGGAGGATCCGTGGCCAAGAGGAAGAAACGTATCCTAGTTTTTGGGAGTGGAATGGTCGCAGGACCCGCCGTGGATGAGCTAGCTGGAAGGCCGGACGTCGAGCTGATCGTTGGTGAGTGTCACTCTCAGCTTCCTGGAGGTGCCAGCGTAGTGAATACAGGGCCTTAGCCAGCAATTCACCTCAGGAGGCAGAGCATCTGGTCGCAACCCACCCTAACGCAAGAGCGCTCCTCGTCACCATGGACGATCAGACCCGGGTGAGCCAACTGGTAAAGGAATCCGACATCGTCATCAGGTAAGATTCGGCGTATCGTATGAGGCGCTTCTCACACTTCGCTATAGTCTACTCCCAGCCCCTCTGCACCCGGCTGTGGCAGAGTTGTGTATAGAACATAAGAAACATATGGTGACCGCTTCCTACGTATCGCCGGCCATGCGATCACTCCATTCACGGTTCGGTGTTTCATTATTATTTCATCCCTCAAGCTAAAGAACACATGTACAGTGCACAATCAGCAGGAATCATACTCTTAAATGAGATTGGCCTTGACCCTGGCATCGACCATTGTTCTGCTCATGCACTTTTGTCTCGCTTGCGTGCGGAGAACAAGCGAGTCGTAGGTTTCACCTCTTTCTGCGGCGGTCTCCCTGCTCCAGAGGCCGCAGAAGGCGTTCCTTTAGGTTATAAGTTCAGCTGGAGTCCCCGTGGTGTGCTGAGAGCTGCTGGAGAGGGCGCCAAGTTTCTCCTTTCTGGGCAGGTAAGGCTATCACCCACCCACCCTCCTTTCCCCGTTGTTGATCACCGTCAGAATTGGGAAATCCCGGGAGAGAGCCTACTTCTCCAGCACTTCCCCGATGTGCCCCTTTCGAACATCTTGAAGCTTGAAGGTCTTGCCAACAGGAACAGCATGCATTACACGGAAACATATTCCTTAGAGGGCGAGGAACTCCGTACCATGCTACGAGGAACGCTCAGGTAAACATACCTCGTGCCTCTAAAATTCTCAAGTATTGATGGCGAACTCCAGATACCCCGGCTTCGCCTCTTTGATGCACTCTTTCGGGGCCATTGGCCTCTTAGAATCTACCAAGACCATACATCTGGACCACTGGTCTTCCTTGACCCGTCTCGCACTGGAACAGAAACTAGGCGTTTCCGTCCCCGACGGGGATCCTCTCTCTCTCTCGTCTGCGCTCGCTAGCGTTCTCCCACCCTCTCGCCTCCCCGCCCTCCTAAAAGCGCTCAACTGGCTCCAGCTCGTCCCCTCCGCCGACGCGTCCTCAGGCTCCTTCGTCCCTGTGCCCAGACAGGCCCTCCCTCCAGCCGACGCGCTCGCGCTGCACCTCGCGCACGCCCTGCGCTACGCGCCGCGCGAGCGGGACCTCGTCCTCCTGCACCATGAAATCGTAGCGCGCGACCCTTCGAGCGACACAGAACGGGTGTACACGTCGTCGCTGACCGCGTACGGCGACACGCGCGCATCCGCCATGGCGCGCACGGTGGGCCTGCCCGTCGCCTTTGCGGCGCTGCGCGTGCTCGACGGGTCCGTGCGCGCAACTGGCGTGTGTGGGCCGACGGCGGACGAGGCGGTTTGGAAGGGTGTCTTGGAGGGCTTGGAAAGTAAGGGCCTTGGGGTCAAAGAAAGCGTCAGCTCTGGGCCATCTATGGAAGGCGTTTTGGCCGCAGATTTGCAGCGGACGACGACGACCTCCGCCTCGTTCTAAAGGCTCGAAGAATCTACCCCGTAATTTTGTTTCATGACACTCCTAGGAGGATTTTGTTCATAGTTCGAGAAGTAGTCATCTAATATACCATAGCATTGTCTATCGCAAAAGGAATAATGTACAGTGGTGCGGTCCTAAACCCGCGTTTTTGGCAAGAGGGAGCTAGCAAGACGCCGTGTCAGGGAGTGGGTGAATTCGCACGGAGACGCGTGACGTTGGTTGGTCGAGACAAGCCTGCGGTTCCAGGCGGCGGGTGTGTCAGTGCTGGTACCTCAATCGTGTCGATCTCCGAGCTTGGGTTCGTCGATGCCGCTCGCCACCAGCTCAATGCCATCATCCATCCCGCTCCCGCTCGTAACCTCCGTGTAACCTCCACCTTCTTGTGCACGTTTCACGATCTCCCATTCGACACGGATGAACACCCATACCCATCGTCGTACGATTTCCGCGACTTCCACCCAGAAGATGAAGAGAGAGCCTTCACTCTGCGCTTGCGCGTGTAGGTGGCTGGATAACTTGATACTCCAAGTGAGACGGAGAATGAGGTTGACGAATAGGGCAATGGGATAGATAGGAAGTGGGAATAGGAGACGCGAACGAAGGCCGTATGGATGAACACCCACGGGGGGTGCACGCGATGACGATCGAGATGGAACAGGTGATGTCAAGCTGTTTCGAGGGGAAGTGACAGACTCCTCGCGCTTTTGCATCGCAGGAAGGATCAATGAACGAGGCAAAGAGGAAGAGCGGTGTTGTTTCGTCTTCGGCGTAAATTGCAAGAGGTCGAAGCCCCAGTCGTTCGTCACGTCCCACCAAAAGGAATACAGAGAATTGACGAGTGCGGCGAGTATCCTGACGCGTTTCGATTGGTGTGAGGAGTGAGATGACTGAGGTGAGACGGCTACACATACCAAAGACGGAAAAGCGCATACTCGCCATGCCACGCTTCCTCCCTGGCCCGCTCTCCCTTCTCAGCGACAAGGTCGGATACCACGAGTCGCTGTGCGGCGGACAGGAAAATCACAGGGAACGAACTCGCGTATTTCAGAGCGTTCCAAAGCGGGCGACGACTGTCGTTCAGTGGACTCGTGTACTCGACCGTG
>WTXK01000592.1:0-26362 GCA_025769895.1 Lactarius psammicola | reverse complement strand
AAACCCCTGCTGTTGGGGGAGGATCAAGCGTTGATGCACGTTTCTTCGCCTTCCCTAAGAAAGCGAGAGGCTCACGTCGTGGCGGATTCGCCGCAGAGACATCCACCTTTAGATTATTGACCGGAGCGGTGCTCTGAGGACCGGCGAAAGGATCGAGGTCATCCTCCGGAAAAGACGTCTCAACGATGATTTCGTCGCAAAGAAAACCACCCTCGCTGCTATTGACCGTGACTGGTGAGAGATCGGCTCGTCGGCCCTTGACGGGCGTGGTATATGACGCAGGCAAAGCGAGGGTTTCTCCAATGTCGGTGAAAACCGTGCTGTGGGAGATCTCCGAGGATGGAGAATGGAGCAGCGAAGGCACCGTCAGACTCGTAGGTGATGCCATTAAGGTATCCAATTCAGGCGGGCGAAGACGTAGCGAGGAAGCATCAGGGATAGTGATTTGTTGTGACGCGGACAAGTCTGGTGGAACGAGGAGAGGACTTGAAGGTGCAGGTCGCGGACTCAGCATAGAGCGTGAACTGGGAGGTAATGTTGGGACAATCCTCTGGTCCACGAGGAGGCGACACAGGCCACTGTGAAGCAGACGTAGGTAAGAGAACCCATGGCTCTTCGATGATAGGTAACTGTTTCAAGAACGATCTTTTGGAAGGGGCAGGCGAAGGAGGCGTTGATAGAGGCGAGTGTATCTCCGAATCTCCGACTATCTCCATTTGAGGTTTTCCTACAGGTAGGTTCGCCCCTGGGCGGGGAGAGGAGGGCACAGACTGTTGCGCCAGTCCCGTCAATCCCTCTGAGCTTGGTGATCTGAGAGCTGATCTTGATGGTCGAGCTTCCTGCTTATCGTTAAGCCCCGCGGGAGAGGCAGCTCGGAGCGATGGGACCGTTGAATGATGAGTGTCTGAGAGCAGAGGTTTTGGAATAGAAAGGTCGCCCATCCCGTGGACCCAATGTAGGTATATCGACCTCTGTCGATAAGTTCCAGGCCGTCGTCACCTGACACATCAATCGGCGAAATTACTGAATGAAGAGAATCAGTGAATTCTGAGTTCGTAGCAGCTACCTGCGCCTACGAACCTTCTGGCACCGAGTTCACAGCCGCGTCAGCTGTCGTTGGACCCAGGGACAACCACATTGAGCGCCATGATTCTGCGATCTCCCTCGCGTCACTGTGTGCGCCGTCAGGGCCCGGGGATGACAGGCTATTGACTTGGAGTGCGTCAATACGCCTATCCTCTTCCGCTTCAGTGGTCGATAGGGCCTGCGATCTTGGTGGGAGCAGACCCCGAGCGCGTAGCGCTTCTGCGCGACGCTCCCTCGAAGCGATATCGTTCGGAAGAACAATCGATACTGCCTGAGGTCGAAAAGTCTTCTTATGGAGGCTACCTTTATCCCCCGCACGCTCGGGCTCATCAAGTACGCTATCAAGAGTATGCTTCGGTGCAGGGGTCCGCACTCGGAGTTTATTGGTCAGTGTCCCAAAGAAAGTCTTAGAGCGCTTTGGTTGGGGAGGCCGAGACAAAAGTTTTCCCACCGAGACATCAGAGGGAGAGCTAAGCACTCATTAGATTTTTTTTTTAAAAAAAGAGGGCAAAAGGCTGGATGACGACTAACTGGGGTAAAGTGACTCGTGCGCCGCTATAGCACAAGTTGAGATCATCGAAAAAAAGAGAAAGCGAATGGTATGCCACTTACAGAGATGACGCATCACTCTCCGATGCCACAAGTTTAGATATTGACCTGAAGACCGTAGAGACAGGAATGGGCATCGAGGACGAGAAAGATGCCAGCGCATAGATGGCTATGCGATGGTGGAGGAACTTTGTGTCCCCTCGGTATATAATAGGGAGGAGCGGAGTTTGGGTGAGTAAAGTTATAGTGTCGTTGTCTTTTCGAAGATTCGGTGCCAGAGCCAGAGCCGAGCGAGTGGTGCCGATTACATAGAACATCGCACCGAGGAGAGGCACCCGCGGAATCAAAGAGGATGTTGAAACACCACACTTGCGCGAGGTCGCATGTTTTTTGCCCGGTACTACCACCCATGTGAGTCCACGACGCGCCTCATGCCTCCACTTTAACAACATCTCCACGTCATCCAACAACCCTACAATACGGTTAGTGCTCCACGGAGTGTACATAAGTAATTGAATGCTAACCGGTCTGAGGCTGCGACTCAGGAGGGTGGTTCTTCCCTACTGGACCCAAGCCCTTCCTGCTATCTGACTGATAACTCTCTACTTGGAATACGCAAAATCGCCGAAATGTAGCGCAGAGGTCATATGCGTTAGCGCCGCACTTCCTTCCGTTGCACTCTGCTTGACCCGGGGCGGTACGTAGGCGTAGCCCTCGTGGCCCGTTGCCGTACATCCTATAATATCACGAACCTGTGGCGGTGGCGCACCGAGTGGAGTGCTGTTTACGTTCTGAGCGCTGGCTGAGCCCACGAGCATTTTCTTCCTCGTCACATCGCCGCATGTGACCATAGTGCCTTTTTTCCTAGGAGAAGAAGAATACTGATTTCAGTCAACGGACGCACCGTCACGGTCTCATCTGCGAACATATTTTGGGATTGCCCCAACTCCGTGAAAATGCCGAGGAACTAGAAGCAAGCGGAATTGTGGTGGTGGTGAGTTCTTAACTTGACACATCTTCGGGGAATGCCGAAGTTGTTCATTCTGAGGTGGCGCCGGTAAGGTTTAACTTGTGTTGGGCACAATCACGGCTGCGAGGCCTCCATCCATGTCGCTTCTACCGGCGTCAAGCTCCACGTCGAGAGATACGAACCAAATAGCTTAAAAATTCTCCGCGACGGAACCACATATTAAAAAGACGGGCCCGATAACTAAATGATGTGATGGATATCGATGCGGTGTACCCTCCGGGAAAATTCGTCACTCTGCATTGTGCAAATGAGAGATTTTCAACGAATAGGCACGCGGTGGCGCAGTGGCGCACCTCTTCGTTCATCCCGACTACCCACTCATAATCAGCCGAGATCGACTGATACTTACTCTCTCCCACACTGATGATATCGCAGCATGGCAGCTGCGAGGCAAATACATCTTGAAGCGCTTCGCGAACATCGACGCCGCGAGCGCCTTCGTCAGAGTGGTGTGCCCTCCGGTCCGCACGCGATAGGCCAAATCCACGAACGACGAGCGGCTGTGAGTACACGAGCCAGCGCGCTCCGGCGGGAATAGGCGCGATTAATGGAGGCTCCATTTCGACGCAGCACGCCGTCCTTGTGCTCCACGTTTCCCACGACGTCGGCCCGCACCCGCTGGAAAGATCGGAAGAGAGGTAATCACGCCGCATCGTGAGCCAATAGAACGTCATGGCGCCATTTTGGGTTGCCAGGAGCGCGGTCAGTCCGACCAAACAGGCGTCGGGGGAAGGGCGAAACGGGAGACATCGAGAGCGCGAGCGCGAGGAGGAGGAGGAGGAGGTCGTGAGACATGCTTGCGATAGACGAAAAGACGCAGAGTGTGATTGGATGCCGGCTCGGGGAATAGGTAGGCATAGCTGTCGGACTCTGAGCAATTTTTTACCGCTCACGCCGCCGACGAGGCGATGGATGTCTAGGGTATTGGTTTGTAAATTGACGAGCGCGAGCAATTCTGCGTCGATGAGAGCAAACGAGGATGCATATGTGAGGTCTGGAGCAGTCAGAACCTAGGAAGGGAAGATCAGCGCGTTGGCAATCCGGACCTCGTCCCGCGCTTACAAGTGACACACTTCCAGTTTTCCACCCGACTACATATATAAAGTCAGGCAGAGCCCTAGCCTGGGTGATCATCACAATGACGTGGTCGCCCGCTGCTTCCATGTGTACATCGTACGTGTCATAAACATTCATTCTCTTCCCTTCTGACTGCAGCTGGACGATTGGAATGGCGGCGAGAGGGTGATTTGTGCCCTTTCTGAAGTCCATTATCCGAAGTGACCCATGGGGTTCAGGGTCATCTCCTGGGTTGCTGTTTCAGTTCCAAAGCAGGTTAGTTTACGCAGGTAGGGAATTGCAGTAAGGAGGGGACCACCGCACAAAACTAGTATCACAGCCAGGTTGTAATCTTCGACGTTGAAACAATACGAGAACACGAACTGGGATTGAGGGAGATCGACGTCGTTCCATGACGCGCAGCCGCGCTGGACTGCGTCGTGTAGGTCAATATAGCTATATCCCATCGGGCGATCGTCCACGGGGAACCGGCGAGTCGCGATCAAGTACCCGCCATGTATCTCATAGCCAATGGCGCCGACCGTAATGTCTCTGGGAACGACGCACTGCAAAGCGGGCTGGCGAAGATCCAGACCGTGCCAGGCGTGTTCCCATCTTTGCAGGACGGTGATCCGCTCGTGGATAGAGAGGCCAGGGAGAAAGGGATCTTGGACGCCGGCAATCTGCGTCCGCACCAAATACTGCAGATACTGAGAGCCAGAAACGATGCCGTGAAGCCTCCGGGAGGCCCGAGCGCACGCGCCGACGTCGCGCACGGATAAGTAGGAGAGGATGTGGATGACAAGTTCGGTGGAGAGGTCCAGGAGTTGCGGTGACATGGCGGGCGCCGGGGTTCCAGCTGGGGACGAAGGTTATTGATTGAAGTCGGGCAAGTCTGCATCACACACGTGGACATCCCGCGGGACCGCCAAATCCCCAATACTCTGTCAACAGGGCTGGAATCGCAAACAATCAGAACGGGAGAGAGACACACGAGGGAGGTGTGGCCCAAAGACATACAGATGCGGTATGGTAAACAGGAAATCATTCGGAACATTAGCGCATCTTGCCCTTCGGGCAGGTATCTTATGTATGGTCGTAGCGTGGGAATGGGAACTGCATCGTGTGCGAAAGCGTGAATGAACCATCTGGACCACAATACACTCAACGAACCCATTGCCAATGCAACCTCCCCCCCCCTTTGCAACACCAAGAGGAGGTGGTGGGCTACGGGTTATAGTTGTGAAAGGCAATGTTACCGCTCATGAGGTAGCAGTGGACGTGTGATGTATAACGTTGGCTCATGCGAATGGAACAACTGACACTCTTGAGTTTGAGCTTGAGCTTGAGCAAATTGGGAGGAGATGAAAAAAAAAACCCCATCAAGCGTGGCGCGTGCCGCGGTAGATAATCGCCGAATCCCTCGGGTGTTTTTAACGCACACACAGTTAGTACTGTCACGCCCTTATCTGAGATTATATTCTGATTACGGACACTGATGGTCGCACATCATCTTCTCATGCGAGACAGTCGACCCCGGATGTATTTTGTCTCGGTGATACAAGTACACGCTGGAGACTAGCTTGGAGGTTGACATTGGATGATGGGGCGCTTAGATAGCTCGGAGTCCCTGCAGTTATGAACGTGTGCATGTTGTGTTCGGGAGTTGCCTCGCAAAATGCCGCTGTTGACGGCAGGACGCGGGTCATCCAGGGTGACGGAACAAGGACTTTAACCATACAGTATCCGCATTAGGCTCTGATTTTGAAGTCCTCGAACCCATGGTTCGCTGTCACCACCCGTGTGCCTGAGATGCTGCCCCTTCCCACTTCCACCACGGATTCGCAGAATCAAGCATGGCAGTATGGTATAAAACAGGAATTTCTAATTGCTGCAGCGGCATATCAGACATCAGATCTCCCAAGTTGGCCTTGACGATGTCTTTTCCTGTTTTCTGTCATCATCGTTATGGTCAACGACGGTGCGTAGTACACGTGATTTCCTGCATCCCGCGAGCGGGTAGAGAGGACCCGGAGTTTTCCCGCGCTGAGCGCTGAGGCCGCACGGTATTAAGTGAAGCAACCAGCTACATGTGCACATACACGAGCAATGGCGCAATGTCAGCGATGCGGAAGTCGTCTATCGGAACCTGTCCTATTTTCGGTCGGCTTCTCTTATTCGCTACTCGTCTGGCGCAACAGTGTCAAGGGATATTAAACAGCACTCAATCATTGCATTGTAGGCACACGTCGCACACGTAGCGTTCTATCCACGATCAGCCCATTGATATTAAATGTTATCACAGCCTTACTGGCAGATCGGCGCTCACCGTGACCTATTCACTCAGCACTCAGAACCTGCTAGCCCTGCTACCTGCGCTGATAACTAGGGTCATCACCGCATGCGTCGTCGTCGGTAATAAAACGCCCGCCGGAGCAGCCTTCTTGAGTAAGTACAGTACCACCGCGCGCTTCCATTGCTTGCGCATATGACTCAAGATGGAGAAGAACCCCCACCTATGTGCCTCGTATGTTGTGCGCCATACAACTGTCAATCAACTCCACCATCACTCCAACGAGACTGGAGGCGAACTAAACGCGAGGATGGGGGCGGGAATCAGGGCGGGCGCAATGTCTGAATATAAACCGAGTAATGTTGAGACTGGGTAGGGTTTGCGCCGACTCTCACTATCTTCCTCGCCAGCCACCACCACCACCACCACCGCTTTCTCTCCTCGTTCTCGATTATGACCGTCGGTATTAAATCTACGACTCCGGATAGTTATGCTGTGAACGTGCGATGTGTCCAGGTCATTCGGGTGCGTCGAGTAGTTCTTCCCTTCTTGCACATGTACGCCTTGACCGTGAAAACCAAGGGGAGCTCACAACCTTACTTCGGCGATATCGTGGTACGACGCCGTAGCCTGGAAGTTCTGAAAAATAAGGCTGGGCCCAACCACTTTTTGATATAGGAAACCGCCCAGCGGCGGATCATGCTCGCTCAATTGAGCACGGACGAGGCCAAGCCAGTTAGTAGGGAACAATGGTGCGCTTTTTTTTCTTCTTCTCTGGATTCGCTGTGGGTCGGTCGTTGATCGCGTTCTCGTAGGCTCCGCACATACACGTTCGTTCTGTCCTCTTTTTTTTTCTTTTTGATTTCGCCAGCTAAAGCTGCCTTTGATCTCAGGGACAAACTTTCCGCTCTGGGAATCGACGTAAGACCATTTGGTCACCTGAACCACGGTCGACGTCGTCTCACTCCTACTAAGATGGCCGACGGGGCAATAGCGGACATAGAATCCGCTTCGGCGCATGGGACGCTCGCTGACGTACGTTCGTCCCTCCATTCGATCCTGATCAATTATAGTATGCGCTTCAACGCCGATTTCGCACTAGGTCGTAATCCGAGTCCTTACGTTCGAAGGATGGGATGTGAGCGCTTCTTGTTTAGCCGTGTCGTGCTTTAGCCCTTGAAACTGACCTCGCTAGACCGAGTCGATCGAGCTCGTCAAAACCGCGTTGGGGTCCCTAGAAAACAACGAAACTGAGAATCAACAAGCGCTAGACGCGTTCAATCGCGCCGCCCATGACGCCGCAATTTTTGAGGTGAGGTCTGGTTGTCCGGAGACGACCAGATCGGAACACATACCATACGTCGTGTTGTCCGCTTACCCTGTTTTCTCCCAGGTTCAGATCTTGTCCGCGGAGGAAAGCGGTGACGTACGTAGACGTTTCCAATTCCACCCAATCAGCGCTATACTGACCTATCCCCGATAGCTAAGGATACGTGCGTGGCTCTTGTGTGCTTCTTTCGGGCGATATAATCATGACGTCGAGTAATCCGAACAGATTCGTGCTGGTTCTCGTTGGGTAAGTAGGATTGTCAACAATACCTAGTCGCGCGGTCTGTAAAAACCTTATGCCTGCCTGGACAAAGCCGCACCCCAGGCTACTACTACGATCCGGGACATCTTCTCCCTCAGCGCCACTCCTGACCACCTTCTGCACCAGTATCGTGCGTGCCCCATTCGCCTCATTAAATGACTAGCGATTCACTGATGCTGTGGCGCCTACTGTAGGAATTAGCTCGGGAATCCGTAGGTCACGTCTTTTGATTAACAGCAGACAGAGAATACTCGACTAACACACCGCGCGTGACACTGGCCAGTGGAGTGGGACTTTGCCGACCGTACGACGAGGGTGATTACTGAAAAGGCAGCGCCGTTTTATGCGGTACGTTTGCACTCCGACGTCGATGATCCATTGAGGACTATTCTGAGCTCGAATAGAGGAACGTCCGCAAGTTAAACTAGGGGAACCTGGTGCCCCACGTATGACTATATAGCGCCGTATTACTATAAGTGACTTGAATCGAAGGCAATTGATGGACACTAAAGATTATCACAGCATAGCGTAGGAAAGAGCTCCGAGAAGGGGGAAACGTCGAAAGAGAGATTATACAGGACCTAAAAAACCATGATGACATGCCAGCCAGAATCTACAAGGTGATGTTTAGCTCAGTGGCCAGCATGCGTGTCACAGAAACCAAAAGGTCTTCGCTCGACGTCTTGGCCTAAAAAAGTGTGTGTATAGGCATCCATCACGAGTAATTAGGCTGCGCTGGAGGACACGTACTGCTGGGTGTGCGATATGACCTTGATATTTAGCGCCAAACAGTGTTTGCGTCAGTTCAATCCGATTCCTAGTCCTCTCTATCGCCCCTGCCAATCCCAAAATTCAAAGATCGAGAAAATCAAATAGTTTCAGAAACTCCGATGAGTTTTTGATAAGGTCACAAAAAAAAAAAAGAAGGAACGCACGTGTGATGCGCGCGACCTGCAGCTTGGCGATCCGCTCTACTACGCGCCTGAGCAACGCAGAACGCGCGTACGCAGGGACGGCGCGGTACGTGCTGACGAGGAGCGCGGTGCACCCGGCATCATACACTTCCGGCGCATTATACGGGAACCAGTCCCAGCCCTCGCACGCGAACGCGTCCGACGCCGCGAGTGTATGGCGCAGCCGCGCGAGTACCAGTATAGGGGGCAGTCCCTGTCCCTGTCCCTGTCCCTGTTCCTCCTCCATCTCCGCGCGCGCACAGGTGCCCATGAGTGAGCGCGGCAGGCCGAAGAACCGTGCGCGGGGCACGTAGTCCCATTCTTCAAGGACGAGCGTGTCGATGCCGTCATCGCGCAGCGCGCGGAGGTGCGCGACGAGCGGTCGGTAGTCGTCGTCGTGCTCGAAACTTGGTGTTCTTGTACCGGAGTCTGGGTCGTGTGATGGCACTGGGGGTGGGGTGCCGGGGCGGTGGCAGAGGAAGGCGAGGTGGTCGAGCGTGCAGGAACGCACGAGACGCGAGATATGCAGGAGCGTCGCGATGGCGTCCCACTCGGGTTGGTCTTTGATCGAGCATTGGCACGTGTCATCGGCATGCGTGATCGTGCGAGGTCGCTGGTCTTCATTTTCGTCTTCGTAGTCGTCGTCCGAGCGCGTGTCGGTGCCGATGATGAGGTCGTAGAGGTAGTCCCCCAAGATCCGGGCTATGATGTCACACCACAGCTCGCGCGGGAGCTGTACGGAGTGTTGGGTGGGGTGACTCTGAGACGGTGCTAGCGGAGAAGACATGGTGGTGGGACGAAAGCAGTGAGACCACTGGCACTAGTCGGAAGGGTCGCGACATGTGTTAGCCGGTTCGGACTCGGTAGAGTGAATGGATGTGGCGGTCCTGGTAGATCACGGGTAAAGTCCTTTGGGCGCGGTTGCATACTATACACTGTACATTAGACATTGCGCTCGGTAGACTGTTCTTCCCCATTCAGAGTTGGAAAGGCAATCATGAAAATGGTCTCGTCCAATCACGCTTTCCTTTCTTGCACCATGTCACGCGTGATGCACGATGCGTCACACATCGGGGATGACTCCGACTCGGAGGGGTCTGCGTTCGTGTCCGAGGCGAGGTCGCGACGCCCCTCCCAGAGCGGATCATCGGTTCCTTAGTTACCGGGTGTGGCGTGTCAGCGACAGAAGACCGTTCCGGTCCTTTGAACCGGTCGAAAACTTGGGCAGACGGATAGTAGTCACTCAAAGACTCGCATAGGCCCGGGGTTCTATATCCAGGTGCACAAAAAAAGGTATATCCCAGGCGGACCTGGAGCGTACAAACACGCACTCAGGTGGCCCGCCCTGAGAACCACGGCGCCAGCACCGCCCAAACCAAACAATCTCCGCCAGGTGTTGAATCCGCAACATCGCTTCAGTCTACGGCTTCACCGTTGCCGCGATTATTCCCGGGTGCCGGGCTGCCCCCCGATCCCAGCTTGTCCTCTACCGCTTCAAGACGAGCTCTGCAACTAGTATCACTGCTACTGTACCGCATCGTCGTCTCTAGATACTCAAGCCTGCGCCCCTACTCTGTTAAGAATTCCCTCTCCCCGGACTTGAGAAACTGCGCTTTCTCGATGTCCGGATCCCACCACGGAATAGACGAAAGGAGCACCAACTCTCCCCTCCCTAGTACCACTGTGCACTTTCACTACAGCGCTGCTTCGTTGCCCACTCTACACATAGAAGCGACACGACGGGCCAGGCGTTTCCCTTTATATCCACACGAGTAAAGTGCGCGCGTGGCACCTCGACTCGGAATGGATGCGTATGCTCTGTTACCATTGTCGTAATATGTGCACACCAACAATCACCCCCCAAAGTTCAAGGGAGAAGCGAAGTCAGGCCTGACTCTGAGAAGCGAGATATCAGTCGTACCGCAAGAGGCGCAACAACAACATCAAAGATAGTGTCTTCCTCTATGTGTAATGTGATCACGCGTAGAGGCTCTAGTCTCAATATGCTTATCTCCCCGGCGTTCCTCTGCACCCCCAGCCTCAGCGGTTTGATAGGAGAACTCGTATCAGTCCGTGCATGTGACCCTAGTCTGGTTTTCCACCGCTGATGCGCCTTGTGGTGGCGTCGCGCCTCCAGTTCCGGAAGAATGTACCTTTAGTGTGTCAAGCTCGAATTAGAGCGCAGGGATAGGAGAGGGTGAAAACTCCAACATTGTGCCGCTAGGGTCAGTAATCCAACACCTAGCTCTTGCAGGATTTTCTGCTATTGTCGTGCAAACTTAAATTTCCAAGCCAGTTCGCCCTATCACCACTTTCTCCGCGGGTCGTTGCTCGACCCGGTGTGCTAACTTTCGTCTATCGGAGCGTAGACCTGCAAGGTCGATACCTTACTTGTCTGACCTCATGGACGTTCGTCCTGCGCCATGTGTGCATGCCCGCATCATTTGAACCTGACCATTTACTTCACCAGTCCTATTCTCTCGTTTTGTTTCCGCCCTTAGCACGGGCCTCAGCCCTACTTCCATCTGAACCTCGCATGATGCTATTCGCTCAATTGTTTTCGGCGTGCTCGGGACCGTTGACTGTCTCACTCTCGTACGAGTTCTCTACTGTTCTCCCTTTGTCAAGTTTGAACTGGGCACGGGTCATCGGCGCTGGATGATCATGGAAGCCACTCTGCTGAAGGTGCATTTCTAGATCTCCGCTTCCCATAGAGTTCAGAGATCAGGTCCACGAGCGTGCCGCATGGAAGTCAGCAGGATGCTAGGGGTTGTCTTATGACGCTGGTCGTGCCCCAAAGGTCAAAAGTATATCCTCAGGTCGAGGCATCGCTGCATCAAGTACTCCGCATGTTCAACATGTTTCGTGGTCGTCCGTTCAAATCGCGGACTTGTTCAGTGCAACATGTCAAATATCCCTCAGGTTTCTACATCCATACTGAACTAGTATCTCTCCTGTCCTGACTCGTTCTATCGGTTATGTCTTCTGCTCTCGGGACACGCTTGGCAACCAGCTTCCCCGCGGTCTGACGGTACCCAGGTGGTCGGCTGCGTCCCCTGTGCATTTATCCGTGCTATCTAACGGTGGGATTCTCCCACTCATGTGCCATATCTAATTTGCAATCACCGAAAGATGGACGGGCTACACCCAGAATTGTGTCGAGAGTGGGAGAAAGAGCTCCACACCGCTGCCTCGTTGTCCCTCCACAGAGAAACTCTGACATGAGCCGCCCAAAAGGTCGCTGCGGAATTCCGATCGTTACGTTGAGGTACAGTATCCGGCGTTGCGCCGTTCATTGTTTTTTTCCAGAAGCCCACACCGTTTCAGTGTCATCTTAGCAATCGCCCGTACATCAACCAAATGGTTGTACCAGCTCGGACTCTATTGGTTTTCTTCCGCCCAAAAAGCTCGGAAATAAGCAAGAAAATAAGTGCTCAGTCGTGCGTGGTCTATAGTATCACGTGCAGCAGGATGAACCTCAGGCTACTGCGGTCTACGAGTCCCATCGACATGGCTCTGGTCCGCACGACCCTCGCTTCGCTATCACACTTTGAATAACGCAGATAACCCCTGTTTTTTCCCAGTTGCGGAAATATTTCTCGACTTGCGCTCTGTGCCTTCCCGTTCGTTAGGGTCAGCTTGGCATCTGTATATATACTGTCCCTGTCCTTGCCTCAAAGTCAGTCAAGTCACTGATCTCGCTTTACCGATGTCTACAAAGCCATCTTTCCCTCAGCCCTTCTCTGCTGGGGATGCAAAACCCGTGCAACATGCGGCGGGCATTCCTGAACAACGCCCCATATATCCCGCACAGGGTTCTGCTTATCCTCCAGAAAGTACGCTCGGACGAAATCTCCTTTGCACTTTTCTCGACACTCCCGATGGACCCCCGCGATCGTTTCCAGCTCATAGCCCTCCTAACCTTATGCCCACCCCGAACGCACCTCCGCAACATCCATCTACATATATGCCCGCGTACCAACCCATACAAGGTCCAGTTCGCACCCATCCGGCATTCCCAATGCCCCAAGTACAAGACACCCGTGTGCCCACTACCCACTCATTTCCGCCTCCCCCCATGATGCAGAGAAGCGAGACTACGCACATGCCTAGTCATCTTCACAATACCCAGGATGCACCCAGGCCTTATCTGAACTACCCCCCACAAGTGCCAGTCATGTCGCACTCGCTATCACAGCGTGGCTCGGGGATTCCGGGGGCACCGCATGTTGATCCCCGTGTCCAGAGAAATCGTGCGTGGAATCCCTAAAATCTAATATAGACATACACTTAGTGATTGGCGGTGTAATTCGAGTAGGGGACGACTTGAATGATAAGGAACATGAAGGCTTTCCGTCAATGCACGGTAGCGACATGCGTGCAAAGGGACCGCCAAGCGGTGGCGCTTCCGGGGTACCAATACACGATGGCAACATACGCCAATGGGGACCGCCAGACGGTGGCGCTTCCGGGGTACCGGACACAGGTGGGTCTTGCACTCCATCGGAAACCCAGAGTACATTGACCCGCATCAGTACGCAAGACGCGATGTCCCGTATGCGGGCGGTTTTGTCCCGAGAAACAGGTATTCTGTAGTGCAGAGTGTGCCGAACGCCACAACGCTAAGGTTTAGGGCGGCACAAATGAAGGCCCACGGTCGAGGACCGGCGATAGTCCGACCACAATATGTAATTTACAGTGTTTCATAAATGTAGTGTTCTTAGCTACGACCGGTTTATTCTATGGTTTGTATCTCGGAATAAATATTGGTGTTAAAGAATAAAAAGTATTTCACACAGAGGTCATGCTATTTATTTCTGACTACAGCACTGAAGTACTTCTTGAGCATCAGCCGCGGCCACGCTCTTTGTGTGTAGTGTGTGCGTGTGCATTACAAAAACCTCCCACTCGAAAAATAAGTTGCTCATGGACACAGTCCATGCTGCGAGAACCACCTCTAAGGTGATAGTGACGACCAGTCAGAAGACTATCATCGACCCGGGGACGACCTTACCCCCCCCGTGGATCACACGGCGCAAGTACTCAGCTTAAGGTCCCTCTGTTATTCTGACCTCTCACACTATTGGCCCACCTGGACGTATACTCGTACAGAACGTATAACACCTTATAATCGTGTTTTTGTTGCTGTTGTTAAGCAAAGACAAAACTCGTAGCTTTACGTGTAACATCAAAAGGTAGGGCCGGGTTATCGGGAAGTGGTATCACTAGATCGGCGAAAATTGAATCTGTTTGGGAACACGGGGGGGGGGGGGGGGGCTTTTGCATCTTGATGGGGGTTGCTGTTCTTGATCGGGCTCCCCTGAGTGCTTCGTGATCTCGATCCCAAGGTTCCTCCGGGAAGTTGAATGCGAGCGCCTCCTGCGCATGAGCGCGACCGTCGTGTGGCTCACTATTAGTCGAAAGACGGAATCACCGAGCTCAACTATGGAGAAAAGCGAAGCAAGTCCGTCTGGAGTTATTATGACACTGTCATGGTCTCACAAATGAGCAATTTCCAATTCGACCCAAACGTGGCGTTCGTCGTCCGGTCGCGTCGCTCCGATTCCTTCCGAGCACCACGCCAGGCAAAAGGTAAATACGCATGGGTCTATGAGTATCATTGGGTCGTAGGAGTGGTACTTGTAGCACGTGCAGTAGCATGTTTTGCAACCTATACAACAAGGCTGCAAGGCTGCGTTCCGCTGCCAGTGCGGGCACCAAGTACTCTCATTCGGGCTGCAGAGATATTGAATACTGAAGGCTGTGACATGAGGATACACCCACTGGCAGGAGAAAGTGACAACGAGGTATGGGGCTTGTATGAATGAGACCTCGAGGTGGAGACCCAGAGTCCAGAGAATAATAATATGCAGGTGCTCTGGAAGAACACGCAGACGGACGTAGCCCACAGTTGCCAGTGCTGCATTACGGAGAGGGAGAGGGTTTTGCTTTCGCTGTAAGCGTTATTACAGTTTCTCCAGCTTCACTGTACTGTTCCCAGAGAAGAGTAGGAGATGGGCGAAAGACATACCACGCGCCGCTACCGCCAAAATGAGATGTGAAATGCGCCAAGTCGCCGGACGAGGGCCGCATCTAAGATTTCAAGGTCGTATG
Source organism: Lactarius psammicola (assembly GCA_025769895.1). NCBI lineage: Eukaryota > Fungi > Basidiomycota > Agaricomycetes > Russulales > Russulaceae > Lactarius > Lactarius psammicola. The sequence continues at coordinate 11,690 of WTXK01000592.1, read as the reverse complement.
TGGCAAGAGCCTGGGCGTGGGTTCAATACGAATGTGTTGTATCGTGAAGCATCTAGGTGGGGCACTCGCCCAAGCGAAAACCCAGGGCCAACGAGCGCATAATGGAGGAGTAGCTGATCATAAGTAGAGCTGTGCCTTGCTTGAGGTCGCTCGTACTATCCCCCATCCTGAACAATGTATGAGAGAAGCTCGGCACGCGTCTAGAAATTTTGGGATCCGAAGAGCTACTACCTTCAGCATGCCCTTTGGAGATTATGTGATCTCTGTCCAAGAGCACGGTCGATTAAGTTTTGAGCGGTATGAATGAGGCTTGAAGCTTGAAGAACCTTGATGGGGAACCATAATAGTCTTGAGTATTGCGCTGGTAGCCGAACTACTCGAATAAGTCGGTCTAACCAATATTCTGAGCCTAGGCCCACGACCACACCCGAAGACGCCAGTGACCACAGGTCACTGCTTCGAGAGAACAGTGGAAGATCATATCCTCTACTCAACGTGGATTTTGAAACTGCGCCCTTATGACTAAGCAAATTATTGAACGTATTGCAGGACAGGATCATGCCTCGATCAAGCCTATCAGGCATTGAATATTGAATAATTGAGTCAATCAGTTTTTCGTGTTCTACTGTAATACGTGTCATCACAACATATTCAGGATAGCGTGTAAGTAGCGTCAAGTAGTAAACAAAGAAAGCTTTAGGACGTTAAAATGTACCAAGAGAAGTGGGATACAGTAGTTGTTGTAAGCGTATCTAACCAGCCCTGACCCTTGCCACGACAGTGAGAATGATATCGACAATGGCCTTCCCAATCCGCATCTGCTTCGGAACAAAGTCATTAGCGACCATCCCACGACGTACAAACGCGTCGACCATCCCCGATCCCCACATCAGGTGCCAAACTGTCGTCCAGAGCGACCCAAAGAAGCCCGTCACCGGCTTGCCCGTCCATTCCTTCCATTTACGCTCCAAGATGGTAGCGATGCCGAGCATGATGAAAAATCCGCCCGTGTGGACCCACTCCGCGCCGCGCCCGAGACCCCAGAGCATTACAATGTGCATGTTGGCAGAGACGACGTACGCGCCCATGACAGAGCCGTACCACCCTGCGATCTTCTTGCCGGGCCGCGCGCCAAATACGACAAAGAGATGACGGAAGAATTGGTGCCAGCGCTTGCCCCAAAACTCGGTTACGGACATGGCTAGCCACGGGCGGTTAGCGATGCGGGGCCACTGCGCCACGGATTGGCCGAATACGATCTGGCCGGTCAGCGCGCAAAACTGGTACATGATGTCGACGGAGGAGTAGATGAGGACCATGCCACATATAGAGATGGACAACACGTGGAGAAAGTGCGGAAGCGGGTCGAGTGTATAGTCGAAGATGGTGTCGCCCTCGAGGCGGTAAGCAGACGGATGGATAAGTTGCACAACGTAGTGCGCGCCGTCGAGAGATGCAATCTTGACCAAGAGCTTGAAGAACTGGTGGAGGAGCGACAGTGGCGGGTTGGGATCTTCGTAGAAAGGCTCGGATGACCAGGCCCAGCCGAGGCCGCGAAAGTTGAAGAGGAGGTCGACCCCGTCAACAAGGACATTGGAGACGGTCAACGGTCGCTCCTTGCGAGACTTCTTTTCCAAGGGGGCCTCATATCGCCTTAGAGGCTTATCAATGATGAGCGTCCACTCGAAACACCTGAGTCCTATGGCCCACAGAGCAAGCTGACACAAAATGCGCTTTCTTTAGACAAAGGACACAATCATGAACGAAGCGGAAGACACTCACAACAAACATAAAGTTGAGAAAACTAATACGCAGGGGGTTTGAAAGCCCAAACGTGGTTGCCAAATACTGGGAAAAATCAAGTGTTACCGCCGAGTGCCACACAAGCCACTCAGTGACTGGGAGCAAGGCAACGCGGGGCCAAAAGGTTCCGGGGAGCATGGCCATTACGGCGTGTGCATAGTAGCATAAGATGACGGGAGCGAGGTCAGTCAGCGCAAGTTCTTTACGAAGGCTTGCATCCGGTATACTGGGTATGTACGCGTATATTTGATCCATTGGGGTTAGGCGATGTCGGTCGTTGTGAAAGGACTGAGAGACGATGTGGATATAGTTATGTTGTAGGTAGCGATATTGTGTGGCCAAGGCCAGACGGTTGACGACGCCTGCCCGTGCGCGGTGTCTAGAGTGGGTTGGGGGGGGGGTTGGGCGTAAGTAGGTGTGAGCTTTGTTTATTGTGTGTTTATTGGGTTCGTTGGGGTCTGGCCAAACTCCGGTTACTCTCCGGTCCGAATACCGGAGCCATTGACGACATCTCCAAGTTACGATCGAGGCCTACAGGGCAGCCTTCGGCGTCAGGAGTGGATCTCCCGCTTCGTACGCCATCTTGAAGGCTATTGTACCCTTCCGAGTCATCGTAAGTAAGAACAGATACAGGGCTCACTATGATGAAAGTTAATGTTTCACAGATCATCCAAGGCAGGGCTCCTTTTTTTTCCTTTTATATCTCAAAACAGTAACTTAGGTACAAGACGGGTGCTATGGGGAACACAATTACTTTGTACATAACTAGATGACACCTATGCCAAATAGAGGACAGAGGGGTACTGCAGACTTTAAACTCATGTTGGGTGGTTTCAGAGAAGAGACGTCGCTTTGGTGGGGAGACGTACGGAGGGCGGTATTGGAGGAGACTTGGAGGCAAAGGAGCATAGCCGTCGATTAACCGTTGAGCCCCAGAGTCCAGACAGGGTGTTACAAGGGTCTCTAGCAAGAAATCACGAATCGCTATTGAGGCCACTTGGGCACATGTCGAATATGACGGGTCGGAGAAGGCCGACAAGGACCCTTTGATAAGGCCATGTTGAAAGTGAGAAAGGGGGGAAGTACTCGGCCACAGAAGCTAAGGTCACAGTAAGGTGGTGGATGAAGGAATGAGGAGCCACGGTCCACAGCTTATTGGTACCTTGTTTCGCAGGTTCGCGTTCCAACCAAGTACCGTGAAACAGTCGTGAAACATATCACACAGCGGAGAACACCTGAGGCCTGAGGACTTAGTGAGGAGTAATGCAGAGGAGCGGGGGCGACAGCTCGAACGTTGTCTAGGGCCGGACCGCCGTGCGAAATAATTTGCGTCCGTTGTTTCCCTGTATCAACCCTGTATTTGACCCTGTATCGATTTCCCCAAGCAGGGATATCTTGGATTGTGTGGCGTGCGGCAAGGTATGCATTGATGCATGTCATCATGAATGTGAATGAGCACGCAAGAGACCAGCATATCCTAGCTAGGCCATCAACAAAACGGCAAATGAAATTCCGGGATTTTGCTGATTTCCACTGGTTTTCGTGTTTCTGGATACTCGGAGACCAGAATCCAAGAAACTTGTGACTCTAGTGCACACTTATTTACGCCATAGGTATGTTATCCTATGCCTACTTCCTGATTTTCGTAGGTTTTCTAGGTTTCTATCCAGACCCCAGCTGGTTCTCCAGAGAAAAGGACATAAGTTTCTAAGGTTTTTTTCTGGGTTTCAGCTGGTTTTCGGTGGTTGATTGAGTTGAGAAACCCCTGGATATTGCGAATCCCAATTACTAATGCCTACGGTACGTTCACTACAACATTGAGTCAACCTGCATTTGCGACACCCCTGGGCCTCATTCATTCCTGACCCACGACTCAAACTCACTGCTCAAGGGACGAGCATCTAAAACACGACCAAGGTCCGTCCCACCGAAGCCCACCCCCTTCCTACGTAACCCCGTCAACTTCTTGAACATAGATATCACGCTGACGGAAAATGGCGAGCTTTCCCCCGTTCGATACGCCGGGGGCACAAACCCATCAACCTCAACATGCTCCGCACCTGGATGCGCCATATGTAGCGCAAGTAACACGCACACTCGTCGATACTGCTCTCTGCTGTCAAAATAGAGTTGGCCTGCAAATAGATTCAGCTCGTTTTGGAGGTGTGGAGGGGCGGTCCACTCCCTCGCCGGGGACTCTGGGATGGAGTAGAAAGCGAGGTCCGAGAAGGATCGCATGGAGGCGGTCACTCGTGGTGCGTAAACATGGAGTCGGACCTTTCCACTCTTGCGTATGATGGGGAGTAATTCGTTCGCCTCATATGGGCTAATGATGATCGCGATGCTGTTCCTCCCAGCTCCGCTTGATAAAACCCAATTGACGGGGCGGAGGTGGTCTGTCAAATCCGTAATACTGGAATCCTTAGTGGTAATAGCAAAATCTGTGGTCGCAAGTGGAGATGGGGACCATTCTGCCGTCGAATCCAGGGACTTGTCGATCCCAGTTTGGGAGAACAGTGAAACGATGTATATGGAAGGCAGAGGGAGTGATCCAGTACGAACGAAATTGCGGAGGTCGTCGTGGATGGTATGCTCCGCAGGGTACACCCTTGGAGGAGGTTCCACATGACGTTCCTGCTCAACCTCATGATTCGCCTCCCGCTCCTGCTCTTCCGCCGTCCTAACGTCAATCGACTGAGTTACTCCAAGACGTTCCAGCCGTTCGCGTAGAGATGGGATGCTGCTTATTTTGGGGCTTAGCCCAGAAACTTGTGTCTTCAGGGCTGGCTCGTACATTTCTTCTAGAGTCCGGGACTCGTGCTGTAACCAGGAATTCCTTAAAAGTCCCAGGTCTTTTGTTGAAACGTATTGCTTGTACGCTGAAAACCGTCGGTGATGGTCGACTCCTTGCTGCGCCCAATGTGGGAGATGGTGCTCAATATCCCAACAAGTCTCGTGCAGGGCCCAACGGAGGATGTCAATCACGCGTACGCCATTCTCTGACTCGTGTTCGCTTGGAAAAAGACCGCGAATGCGACGGTCGACTTCTCCTGGCGCAAAGAACATCACCGATTGCCCTTTCCCTAGCTGCCGCATCCGCATACACCCTACATCCGATTAGTTTAGGCCTTCTCTTCCGTTTAATGACCTACCTTGTAGCAGCCTATCTTTAGTGACCTTCGGCCCAAGTGTGACCGCCGCGCGCGTCCCTCGAGGAAGCTTCAAATCCGTCCCTCGTGTATGTGCATCATCAAGGTATACGATGCACTTGTCGAGCTGCCGATTGAACGGAGAAGATATCAGTGGTTCGATCGTCCCGTCCTGGGTGAGCACGGTGAGGTGATCGGATTCATCGAAAAAGATAGCCGCTGAGATGTGGGGTTTAAGGGAGAGCCAGTGTCGCGCCAACTCTTCATTTTGCAGCTCTAGCATTTGTGCCCCAACGTCCAATAACACTCGAATTTCAGGTTCGTGTCTGATTAGTCGCCTCAAGAAAGCTTTCGCGGATTCGCGTTCGCCATTGGTACCTTCAGTACACTCGTAGTAGTTATTTTCTGGCTGGAGAAGGTACTGCAAGACGAGTGCATTGGTGCTCAGCTGCGCGACGGGATCTTCCTGGGTTATCGATGTCGGCAAGAGATACCGGTCATCGTTCGTGCCGCTGAAACCCGTTGTCACATTTGTCTTGTCTTCTACCAGATCCCAGGCCGACGTGGAAAGTTTAGACGGAAACTCCTTTGCCGCTCGAGAAAAGACTACTTGGGACAGATAGAAATCTATGACTCTTGTGTTCCTCGAGAATAGCGGGAAAAGGTGTTCGTCGACTTGCGTGTCAATGAGGTGGAACGAATATCGATAAGATCTACTGGAGCAGCGCTATCTCCAGGAATCTTGCGGAACAGAGACCGGGTATCATCTGTATGGACAGTGAGTCGCCAATTAGACGGATCTGGGGTCCAGGGGGATTCAACAGGGCGGAATTCGACCTCTCCAGTGCCAAGGTCAAGCCAGTGTACACAGTCATCCACGAAAGCCTTCGGGAAGTCGTCAACGAATACTATGCGTGGAACAAACTGTAAGAGTCGAGGATCTTCTGGTCGCCGAGCTTGTAGGGTCAGATTTCCATCGCGCCGAGAAAATAATATCTTTAGCTCGCATTAGCCGCTCCACAACACCGACGATGATAATTAGCCATAACCCACCTGGTACCCAGAGTCATTCGATCGAGTCATAATTCCATTTCAGGGATGTCAGCAGGAACTATTTCAAGAACCCTCTGCATGTAGTACATGAACATGCGTGAGTAGGCGTGAATTAGAATAACGATAACACTCACCGTTCCTAGGACGCTCGCGTACACTGAGTGTTGGATGATATCTTGCGGCAGCCTTCCAAGGGGGTTTCCACCAATGAGTAATTGCCCGGTCAATAGATTGTAATGGACCTCCTGTCCGCCTTCTACGATGCAGGAAATCCACCGTAAGTTGGGACCAGGAAGTAGGTGCCAAGTCGAAGAGACCTGCCGGCGAAAGCCGGGCCATAAACGCTTAAGGCCATGATCGAAGCCTGATGGGTTAGACTGTGCGGGTTCGCGGAGAGATGGTTCGAGAAAATGGAGGAGGCGGTGATGTCGATTGAGAAGCCGAATGAAATATCGAGAGTGATTGTCTTCAAGAATCGATGCGGTGTTGTCATGTACAATCACTGCGCAATGCACAGCTATGGCAATATCGTCGTCGTTAGCTAGCGTCCAAGGGATGTGTTCCAGGCAAACACCATAAGTAGAGAAACACGTTGCAGCCAGTATGCACAGTCGTCGGCGCAAGTTGGTGCGCGACGTTTCGTCTTCAGTCACGTCTACCTTCGAACCGAGCTCGTTGACCCACTTATGTGCCACGCTCCGGGCCTTCCGCAGCAAGGTATACGCTCTTTTACAAATACCGTGATCACGCACAGCAGAGAGAAGGCTGCTGGTGATAAGAGCTAGAGATAGAAGAACTAAGACACTGGCAGGCGGCGGAGAGTGGAGTAACACACCAATAGTCCTGACGGTGACTTCCTCTAGCCAGTTGGCCTCTATCCTTCTCAGAAGGCCGTCTAGTTCATGTAGAAGCGTCCATCCGAAGCTGGGAATGCCAAGGTCGGTGTGCCCCTCGCGTACACCGTCTGAAAGTGGGCCAAGCTGCCAGGCTGCTTGAGTGATCAGTGTATGCACCTCCTCGCGGCGAAATGAGAGCGAGGGTGATGACAGCTCCCTTGCTATATTTAGCCATTGCAAACGAGGTCCGCTGCGCAAGCCAGAAAACGCCATGTACTCAGAAGGGCTCAGCTCCGGGGGGCAGTCAGCCTGAGCAGCGATCACCTCATTAGAAGTATGGTGCGTTTCAGAAACAAAGGAGTGAATTTTTCCGTACGGAGACGACACAGGAATAGGAGGTGTGCAGAAATCTGCAATGTTAGATCCAAGAAAAGACCGCGCTGCCCACGATTTGGCCTTACGGTCATACAATTTGAAGGATAGCCCGCTATTGAGTAAAACATCAGAATCGTCGGCGGGAATCCGAACATTCTTGTAATGCGTTTGATCGCAGAATGATTTAGTGGTGGATCCAATCGTAATCCGATGGTACTCGTGACGCACTGCCCACTTTCTTATACCAGAGAAGGTATCTAAGAGAGTCTCTGGCGTTGTCAGAAGCGTTGGGCATCCCAATGTCGCAGATAATCTTGTGGGTTATCTCACGCCACGCGGAAAACGCACGCGGCGGAGCAAGCTCGAATATTACCAATTGTGCTTGCACCGTTGCCTGTGGCAGTGGCCATTCAAAGACACCAATCTTCAGGTTATTGGCCTTGTTGTCCGTTTTACACTTTTGACAACTACCATGGACTAGGTTCCCTTCGTCAACCTTCGTGCAAGAGTGATCCATCCTCGAGGCCGCATCTTTAAGTGACTGCCACCTCTTGTTTAATACGCCGAGTTCAGCACGCTTTTTCTCCCGCCGTTGCACAGCATGTAGGTTGATCTCGGCGTAAAGCTGTTGCAGCTTCGGAGAATCACGCAAATACTGCACAGCGAACGATATTCGGTGGCCTTATCCGAGAAGATGGACGTCGTGTAGGAAGCACCCCTATGCCGCTGTAAAATATATTCTTCAATAACCATGGCACGTCGCAGGGAGCCGGAGCGATGAAGGAGTAGGTAATGAAGGAAATCGCGAGGGATTTCTGGTGAATAAGACGTCAGGAGAGGACATTGTTGGATGGTCAACTTGTCCAAAACCATCCAAAGATCCATGATGGTCAAAATCATAACCGAGTTATCCTCGGGATCGGCATCGTAGATCTCCCTCGCGCTGGCGTAATACTGTTCAACGCAGGATGCAATCACATCCGGAGCGCTGTTGTCGTGTTGAAGCGAACCAACCCAGGAATCCAGATATCTCTCGACGGACAACTCGAAGTCCGCGAGAGCCGTGCGCTTGTCCTCTCCTACAGCCGCTGTGAGTCGGCCATCTGAAAAACGACTGAAGTCGACTATGTCAACAAGACGTGGTGGATGAGAAGGTTTAAATTGCTTTCGCAAGTAGCTGTGCGATGTTGAACGAAGTGCGTTTATGAGGTAACGACGCGAGTTCTTGAGAGTGATTGCAGTATCCTGGACGACGTCTAGTTCTTCGGGGTGCCACGGAGGAGAAACGGACTGGTTTTCCTAGAAATTCGACCATCGGTCCCGAAGAAGGGTCTCTGTCTCCTTCGCTGCGTCGTGCACAACTCGATAAATGTCGTCCGAAACAGCGGGACCCAGCTTCGAGAGACGTCGCGCCATCTTGACCCTCATTAAGTAAAGTGTCTCGCTTGGAGAGCCCCTTTGGATGCATATTTGGAGAAGATGTGCGTGAAAAAAGAGAATAAATGTTTTGTACACGTCGCGGTCCAGAGATGTTTGAAGCGCCACCCTGATAACGAGCCATAGCGGCGATCGGCGCCAAGGCTTGTAGGCGGCTTTCCAAAGGACTTCATCCCCTATCCGTTTCGTGATACGAACTACAGAGGCCGGCCGACCAAAGCCTCTTAAAATCCCCACTAATAGTTCAGATATATATCTTGGATGAGCGCTCTCGCGAACTTCGCGTACGGTGGATCCAGCCTTGACTACAGTTGCAGTGGAATCTAACACGTCGACATCCATGAGAAACGAAGCAATCTCTTGAAGAAAACATTCTTTCGAAAAAATATGGGAGGAGATCTGGACAGCGGGGCCGGGATAGGAACAAAGAAGCTTTCCGCTGGTCAACATGACGTCGCCGGTTGGTGGGGAGACTTCAAAGATCTCGAATCGAACATGGTCGATGAACAAACGAATGACGACAGCAGCATTCTGAGCTCGAACATGCATAGCGAAGACATCTGAAAGTGAAGGTAAACGACGACGCAACACACAAGTGGGAATTCGGCCCCACCTCCGACAGCGAGATCTGAGAAGGTGCCTTTGAGTTCCGCTTCTACTAGCGGTCCCTTCGCGGCCCAGTACATAGACTCTATCATTTTTATTATATGGGCCCATGACAGCTGTTGGGGGGGCGGTAGACACTGTGAGAAAGCTTGAGCAGCTTGTATGGGGATGTGGCATAATGCCACATTGGTCCCGCGTTCAGCTTCGTCTGTTGGGGCTTTTTGGGGAAGCTTCGGGGGCAGGAATACGTGGTTGACAACTGAGTGCAAGACCTCGGAATCAAAATCATGTAGAGATATAGATATTTCGTTGCGAGAGAGATGGTAAATGCGACAATAGGAGACCCTTTGACCAGGATCTCGCCACATAAGCGCCGGAAACAAGAAAGGGGCACAAATCATGCACATGACCGTAGGCGCTAGGCGTTACCGGAGAAATGGCATTACGGGACGGGAGGATGGATTAGCAACGAGCAACAAAGATCTGGACCCATAGCGTTTTTGATGTCTTCCAACGCCGATAGCACAATGTGACAGTCATTCGTCTATGACTTCGTAGCGCGAGTAGTCAGGTTACAATAGTCCCCCTTATAGATTCTGGGTCAACGTGGGAAATTTACTGTTTCATGAAACGTCATGTCCTGTTGCAGTGTAAGACGAAGGACCAGACGTGACGTGAATTCACGTACGGTGCGATATTACTGAAGTGAGCTTGAAGGGTTGTTGCGTCTTATCCACCGCTGATGAGTACTGATGTATAGAACAACACCTACGTTGTTGAGCTTGACGGTGGTCTGCCGCCTAGTGTACATGTACAGTCACGGTGCTAAGGGGGCAGAGCGCATATATCAGTAGATTTCTAATACCTAGGTAAGCATGAAATTACGGCACTGTGAGCACCGAATAAATTCATGGAGCTCTAAAGTTCAAAGTGCAAGGAGTAGCCTGAGCCCAGCGTTTAACATCCAACGGGGACCCAGAGCGGCAACACCGCCGCACTGGCAAAAGTGATAATAAGCCTAACTCGGGGACGACTTGCATACAGTGAGATAATGAAAACGGTGATATATTCTCACAGTCAGGTGACTGGATCACTGTAAGCCCCTCATTATGGAATTACCAAATTTGTGCTTACCCATAAAGCGCATAACGTCTACTAGGTGCCGCAATAGCTGATTTAAACATACGTTGTTTTGTGGTTTGGTAACCTGACTCTGATACAACCGCTACGTCCATCGGTATTTATTTACAGGGATTAGATGAATCACACTCGAAAAGGTCCCCAAAAACCATACAACCCGCTAAGTCACCCAAGGACGTGAACATCAAAAGACGAAATCTCGATCTCATCGTCTTTGCTAGTCTGCGAAACAAAGTCATCTCAATATCATCACCACACGAGGGTGCGGGTCGACACCGAGGAAAAAAAAAGATAACGCACCTCCAGCCCCAAAATCCTCTCCTCGTCAATCAGGACTCCCTCGTACCTATATAAGTCTTGCGTCACGGTCTCGATGTACGGCAGCGCCGACAACACGTCCTCCCTGAACACGGTGCCTGCCGGAATCGCAGCCTCCGCCACCTTGAGGACTGCCAGTTCCCATTCGGGAGCCGCTGCTGCTCCGCACCACCGTAGCACTCCCGCGACCGTTCCTGTGTAGCTTCGTGCGCCAGCGCGGCGCGCACGGCGTACGGGTTAAAGTCGCGCACTATGATGGGTCGTCGGCAGTATGCTCCTCCATCGTGAACCGCGCGCTGGCCGGATGTCGTCGTGATCCAGCGCATCGAGGCGGAATCGGATTCGAACCAGCGCGTCGCGGGGATGCCCCATGCGGACCACGGCACAAGTGTGGGCGCGGCCTCGGGAGCAGAGCAGAAGGGTGCGCAGGCACGCTGCGCGGGTGGGATAAGCGCTATGAGCGCGCGGCGATGCACGATGAACGTGAAGGGACGCGTCTCGGGGAAGTGGAACTGTCCTGCGTGCGGGCCCGCGTCCTCGATCAGCAGTTGAAGAGGACAATCGCGTCTGCCGCCTTGTCGCGGAACGGTCGGCTGGAAGGAGCCGGGATGCTGAAGGATGCGGAGCCGGTGGGGTTAGGCTCTGCGCGACAAGCGAGACGGACGATCGAGGCGTGTTCGACGAGCGGTGGGAGGCCTAGTGTGCACAGAGTAACGAGACGCGTATCATCGTCGTAATCTTCATCAATAGTGATCCTGACAATTTCGAGAGTATTTTGGATGAGGTTGGGAAGGACGAGCGTGTCCTCAGTGAGGAAACTGAAGTAGGAGTAGGCACCCATTCGGAGGAGCGCAACTGGACCAAAGTTTTAATAACGAGAAAAGGAAGTGGCTGCGAGAGACTCACAAAATACACGTCGCCCTTTTTCCAGCGTAACAAGAAGAACATATCCTCGTTCGCGTCCCGTGCCCAC
>WTXK01000591.1:0-26577 GCA_025769895.1 Lactarius psammicola | reverse complement strand
CGTCCGGTTCGTCGGCTCATAAACGTTACGTAACAGCCGAGCCCCCCTCCGAAGCCACCTCTACACCACCCATCTCTAATTTCACCGCCTTCGCAGCCCTTGCACAGCCCCGCTCCACCTCACTTTCACAATAGAGCTACGTCGATCGGATCCCCCCTGGCAGCGACCCACCCATCCGTACAACTCCCCGGAAGCTGCTTCTTCATCTCGGTACACAATTCCTCCGGGCCAATTGCCCCATTCTTCACCCTCTCCTGTGACCGGGCTAGCTCCAGTTCCGCCACCGCCGCCTTTCCCTGTCTATGAGCACCCGCAAGTCTCGCCCCATCCGCCGCCACCACAACAAAGTACTGTTACTCTAGCTCCGCCCCGTCCGAATCTGCTCGATGAAGACGCCACGTAGAAGATTCGCAGCCGCCCGCCACCCGCCCAAGTAGCGCCTCCGCGTCCGCCAAATCCGGAACTACTACAGCTCCACGCACGGGTGCCACGAGAAGCTACGGACGGAACTCGCGTCGGTGTCACAAGCAATGACGCTCGATGGCGAGCGCCTACGTGCACAACAAGCGGATCTTCTTACGGGAGTCCCGGCGATCCGGGACGAGATGGGCCGGCTCGAGGCCGTGAGGGACGTGTGCCGCGGTGTATCGGACGCGGCTGCGTGAGGCCGTCGAAGCGGCTGAGCGAGGGGTGGCCGAACTGAAACGCAAAGGTGATCCCCCCGTCGACGAACTCGTGTGCTCGACGTCGATCGTGCACAATCAGTGCGTGCCACCGATTCCTCGTATGCTACGTAGTAGCAGTTGACACATTGCATTAATCACGCAGACTTGTCGACCTCGTCGCCGAAGACAACGCGATTGAAGACACGATATACCACCTCCACCGCGCGCTCAATGCTGGACGGATCGATCTTGACCGATTCCTACGTGTGCGTCCTTTGTTTTGTGTACCATAGCGCGTGCGCGCTAACAACACGTATCGCGACAGACAACTCGGGTGCTCGCCGAAGAGCAATTCATGAAGCGAGCGCTCATCGAACGTATTCAAACTTCCCTTCCTATGGGCGCGTCCGTCCATCCGGGGTGGGCCTAAGTTGGATCCGAGCGCGTAGATAGCTCAGTATCGTATAATTTACCACGTCACACGTACACATACCACTTTGAAGAGTTGTGCCTGTACTTTTTCATGCTCCTTCCAAGCAAACGCATAATTTACTCACGAATCGCTATTGTTTTACGCAAACCCCGGGAGTTTACCTCCGGACTGAAAGCACATGGTAAGATCACTCACTGTAAGGGTTAGCACGCGTCAGGTAAGTTGGTCTGACACACGGTGACACGGAACGAGATTCATGTAAGTATAGATATGCGCGCGTGACCTAGATTGCACTTCCGATGGTCGCGCACTGCGGCTCGGCGCTTGTGGCAATCCGGCACAGGCGGGAGGGGGACAACGGTTGCCGGCTCGATTTGGTGGGGAACGAGAAATGACATGACGATGCTGTAATAATAAGTCAGTGGAGACCGGTAAGGCACGAACGAAGACTTTGGTGGCCCTATCTCCCGATCGTTTGCCTCCCCGAACAAAAAAGAAAAACTTGGGCGAAGGATGACGATTTAAGCACGATCTGCGGCAACACAATAGGGAGGAGCGGCCCAGACAATTGGCCCCACCCTGACGCCGAGGGGGGACATTCGTAGCACGAGGCACCACCAAGAAATCGAGCGCTCTGCTCCAAAGCGCGATGTCATGCAAGATGACTACTACCTTACCAAGGCAGGCTAACCCGATGATACCGTCCCCGCAAGAGGCAACGGACAGAAAAGAAAAGAACAGTTCTATGAATTCTATGAAGCGGCTTCCTTCCTTCCCCCAAAAGCGACGCCACCGTGGCGCAAGGATTGGCTAAAGACAAGACAAGACAGACAAAGACAAAGAACGAGATGATTGTTCAAGATGATTGGTTGGTAGATAACATCACGAGATAGGGACCCTATCCGTTTGAACATTCCCAAAATGGAGACTCCACTTCGGCCCGAAATTCCGTCAATACCGAATCACTGCCCGGCTTTGGGTTACTACCAAATTTTTTCTGTACTGTATCGACATGGTCGCAGCAGACCCAAGACATGCGACATGTGATAACTCAGTTTCAATGCGGAACTCTCAACGACATCCGTGAATAACGGTCATACAGACAACAAGCGCGAGTGAGGACGACAGCTGCATCCGGGGAAGGACGTACGCCGGTGTGCCAAAACAACAGCTCTGTTCCTTTTTTTTTGTTCCTTCGTCTTCTCACCGAGTGGGGCCCGGTTGTTTAGCCACAACGACTCGTTACCCTAATTTTTTCAATGAAAACCTCGTGTTGCGTCTTCTTGAAAACCGCACTGCAAACAGAGTTACAGTAAAAAAAAATCATTTCAAATTTTTTTTGGCTCTCTGGTTTTTTTTGGCCTCATTCACAAGGGAGGGACGTAATGTAGTAGCCATGTGACAGGACGATGACAGGCAGGACAAGGTGTTGAGATAGGGCAAGGACGGGCAGGGTCAGGGTCCGGCAAATAGCACTGTAGGCAGGGGAACGATGGGGTTGTGTGGGGCCACCAACAACAGAACGACCGCGTGCAGCCATTAAAATTAAATTAATTAAACAGCCCGTATACAAAGGAAACGACAGAAGTGGGAAAGTGTATCGTAAAGAGACAAAGCGAACGTTTCGGCATCATCGGATCCATCAGCGGGGTGGCCAAGCGCAGAACGCCGCGCGTGTGTCAAATTTATCAGCTCTCGACCAACAAAGCACATGGGGATGAAACACCATCACTGAGCACAAAAAGGGATAGAGGAAGGGGGGGGGGGGGGGGCTGGTCGTAATAGTACGTGATAGCCCTGGAGGGTTAGACAAGGACGTGCGTATCGTCGCTACGGCGTCTCCTGTTGCGCAACACTGTAACTTGAACAAGCAATCTCTTTCACAACACTGTTTTTCACACCTCAGTTCGGTTTGTTGGGTTTGGATAGGATCCATGCCGGTGATTGGTTTACGTCCATAAAGAGTTGAGGGGATTCCGTGTGCCGCCAACGCCAACCCAAATCGACATCCTTGCCAGGGGTCATGAGGCCATGAGGTTGAACGCATTTGACTAATTGCAACTAACTAGCAATACAGTACATCCGAACAAACAAACAAAAAAAAGTGACAAAATCAGCTGGATGTTGCGCAGTGTTGGCGTTCTTCTGACTGGCCTTTATTAGCGGATCAACCATATATGGGAGTGCTGTCTAACTTCACCAATTGTGTTCTTCTCTGGAACAGGGGAATGTATGCTTCCTGTAGGTTGCGCTGGGCTGCGGTTCAACGCTCACTGGGACATATGGAAGTCGGGTGACTTGCCAAAAAAAAAAAGAAGTCATAATTGTCCCACCAGAATTGGTTACACAACGGATACGTGGACAGCAGAACACCCATTGCGGTTTACGGTCATCGTCCATTGTTGTGGGACATCGAGAACGCCGTTCTATGCCGTTACGGTGCGGGTTCTTGAGTCGCGATAGTGCGTCCGAATGGGACAGTGGCTTGCGTGACAGCCTAGTAATGCCAGTGAGGGTTGGCCTGAGGTTCCTTATCTTCTTTTGCGTCACCAGCAATCACAGCTGTATATGCCTTGCATCTCATCTGTCACTCAGAGTGCGACACCCAGACATACATAATGATTTAATAATGGCGACGAGTTCGACAAGCAGGCAAACGGTGCGACGATAACGTTGAGCAGAGACAGCGATAGCGCGAGACGAGACGACATACAACGATACGAACAAACCAGACGAAACGTAATAGATCATAGTGGGTCATGGGCCGATAATGCGTGGACCCCCCCAACACTCAGAAACCGATACAGTACGGAGCGAGGCAAAGGATGGGGTACCGAACACAAATCGACGAAGTGCGTTGTACTACACAGAAGATAGTAAAAAATGAAAAGACAGGGAAAGAGAAGGGGAAAAAAAGGACAGAAGATAACCAAGACATAGGACGTATTATAATTTATACGAGAGCAACCGAGAGGGGGAAAGGCTGAATAGAGGGGAAGTTCACGCGACGATGCGATGGCCAGCGGCAGTATCGTACTCGACTGCCTTGCGCCGCCCAGTGCCACCGACCCAGCGCCAGACGCGCAGCTCATCACCACCAGGCACCTCCTCGAGGTTCACGCGCACGTTCGCGTTCCCCTCGACGACACGCTCGACACGCTCCCACAATCGCGCACGCGCCGTCACCGAGTGTTCATCCTGCAGGACGAGGTCGCGCAGCTGCAGCGACGAGAGGTACGGCGCGTTCACTGGGTCCGTGTGATGGGCGATTTCTTGGTTGCGCAGAGTCGCGAGCGCGAGCTGCACGAGCTCAGAGACGCGTTTGTCCTCAATATGGCCCTGCACGCGCCGCCGGCGTAGAATGAACATGCCGAGCACCGCCACGATGGTGCCTGTAGTCGTGCGAAGATACATTAAGTTACCGGCAAGGACGATCGACATTTGAACAAAAGACGTACCGAACACCCGCCCCCTCCATTGCTTCCATACCTCTCGGCTCTTGACCGTGAGCGCGCAAGTCCAATCAAGGTTAGGTGTCCCATGTGCAATGTATTTCGCTCCCCTGTAAATCTTGAGTAAGTAAGGTTTAACTTGTATGACAACGGTTGGGGGCTTACTGGGAGTCCTCTCCGGTAATGACCCCACCCCATGTGACCAGTTGCTGGATGGCCTCACCGAAGGTATCCTCAAAAGTGCTTTGCAACTGAGGCTACAACGGAGTAAACGTCAACCCCGACGACGCTAGGCTTAGATGGGTAAAACTCACCGCAGTCTTGGCCTTCATGGCCTCTCGCAACGCATCGAGGTGCATTCCCCATCTCTTTGCCTCCCCGCCCTCCGTATCTTGGACAGGTGGTACTTCACTGGCGCACAATCGCTTGCCGCGTTCAAGCCCGAGCACGGCCTCAATCGCTTTTCCTAGTACGCCAATGTGCCTCTTCCGCCTCGGATCCTCGACGCATCTCGGTGGAAGTGCTACGGGTCCAAGACCTGGCATACCATCAAGCGTTGCTGCGACCACCTTCAAAACGGCATTTGCGGAGGGAGTAAGCTGGGAGTGAGGAGACAAACTGTTGGACGATGGCAGGGAAATGAACGCCAAAAACGGGTGTGGGCGCAGGAGGAATCCGTGTTCACACGACAAGCTGTCGGGAGTGCATGTTGCATGCTCTGGGCACGGGGTGCACTCGTCAGGTATGAATGGCAGTAGTGGCGGCGCAGGACATGGCTCTTCTTCGACACCGGGGGAAGGAAGATAGAGGGATGTGCGATTCTCCCTGTTGCACGCCTCGACAGCAGCGACTCTCGTGCGCAAGCCTTCGAGAATGTCGTTTGTTTTGCTGCCTGTGTCACAGTAGCCCAATCCAGCGGACTGAGCCTTGTATGGGCCGACAATCAAGTATACCGAAAAGGCGGCAATGACAGTAAGGAAGCGGAGGAAAGGGCTAGTGCGAGACCTGGGAGATGACGTGCGCACTAGTGCGCCGTCGGACAAGCGTTGAGAAATGGCGAGATCAAACTTTGCATCTTCTGACTCGTCTAATTCGTCAAGCTCATCCACCTCAGAGGCGTGATCCACTGTATCCTCCGCGTTCACTGCGTCGGCTTGCTCTTCCTCGACCTCAGCGATCTCCTCTAAATTGTCTTCGCCTGTGTTATCTTCTTCGGCCTCTTCGATCGTTCCTTCGGTCTCCATAGGACGTAACGGAGAGTCTGACTTGAACGGCATTGAAAAAAGTTTCTTGAACGGCGAGCGATGCGCGCCACTGACAATATTATCGTTCTCCCGAACCGCCTCTGGTGACAGGCGCGGAGCGAATTTAGACCGTGGAGGTGAGACAGCAGGGTCGACATGCTCCTGTTGTTCGGCATCCTCTAGTTCGCGGGCAGGCGAAGACGATGAGTGGTATTCCGGAGGTGCCGAGGTGGCCTTACGAGACGCCTTGCGGGTAGTTGTAGAGGCCTTGGGCGCTGCAGCTTTGCGGGTGCGTGGTTTTGGGGGCGGACGTGCGGGAGAGGATGATTCTGCGCCAGACTGGAAGACGTTGTTATCCTCCCACCCACTGTCTTCTGCGAACTGTGAACGCAGTGAGCCCACAAGTAAAAGGGGGGGACAACAGAAACGCCTTACATTTGAGGATCGGCGGGTACGCGAACCGGCGTCTTCAGCCTGATGGAAGCTTAAATTGACACGTGGGAAAGGTAGTCAAGAGGAGGACGCACATTCTTCTTCGACCGACTGACTTTTCTGGGGGCGAGCTCTTCCTCGGGCTCACTCTCCTCGGCAAGAACGGGTTGAGATGGCTGACCAGATCGCGCTGGAGGAGCGCCAAGGGCGGGCTGTGCGGATCTGCGGCGCTTAGGCTAGGAGTATGAGTGAGTACGGCAACAGGAGACGCGTGATCAACGCGACGCGACGCGACGTACTGCCTCTGCTTTGGGCTCGGCTTCAGCGGAGGGCGCGCGCGAGCTGCGGCGGGAGGACCGGCGTAAGGGCTGTACGCAACATGAGTCTCCAAGCATGCACGCAACGAGGCAAGAGCCACACACTTTGTTAGCGTCTTCATTGAGGAAGCGGCCGGTGATGCCGTCCTTAATTCCATCGTCGCTTGCTAGACTGTTCTCCTTCTTTACCCGTTCCTTCTTGAATTGTTTGATCTTGGGCTTGATCTCATCGTTGAAGAGTTGCACTAACTTTGGCTTCGTGTAGGGGGTTGGATACCTAACATTGTGAAAACCAAAGACGCCTAATAACTGGTTGACGGTAAGAGTTGAAGGGTCAAAGTCAGGTTCGAGATATTCGCCAGAGGCGATGACCTGGGCCGCAGTCATTGAGCGCGACATGGTAGCTTGACGATGAAGTCCAGTCAAGACAAACACATTAAACGGTCACACTCTGTCACACATTTTCTGTCACATTATAGCACGTGCACACAACCGTATAGACGCTCTAGTACTTGGGTCGTACCAGTCCAGATGGACCAAACCATTTCCCTTTCACCTACGTTTACATTTAGATTGGGTCGCAGAAATAACAATGAAACAACTCACGTAGTAGTTAAAGTACACCCAGGGGAAAAAATCCTGAAATCATTCCAGTGTAAATCCTATATACTTTGGCGCGTTGGGATTCACTCTCACCTTCTTTAAATAATAGAATGCCCTACAAAAATGAATAAATGGCCGCCTTCTGTAGAGATCAAGAGAGCCCTCACCGTCGCGGAGTTGCTTGGTCTCCAATAGAGTTAGCAAAGGACTCCGCGGGTATGAGTCCATACTTGAATTCTGCAAGCAGAAGCTCCCCGTAGCTTGTCAGGAGCTGTCCCGTAACCTCCGAGTCAGCCTCCAATCCACATCCAAAAATTCGATCAAAGAAAAACGCACTGGGCAGCTCGTATATCCGTCGTACACGGCAGGCCCAATCTTGCCACTGTCCATCAGATGGAACAGATTCTCGGTCAGCACGGGAGCCTGCTTAGTTATTGCCGCAGCAGTCTTGCTCGTGGGCAACGACGATGCGTCTCCGAGAGCAAATATGTTACTGTATTCAGGCTTTACGTGTTGTAGAGTGCCCTGATCCACGTCAACCCATCCCGCCGCATCCGCGATCGAGCTACCTTTGAGCACGTCCAGAGGCCCCATCGGCGGAGTGACGTGTAGAAGCGTATAATCTTCTTTGCTCTCCGTTCCATCGGCAACGTTTTTAAACACAGCCTTGCGGTTGGCCGAATCGACGGATACGAGGTTGCGTCCAAAGAAGCCACCGACGCCGCGCTCAACACGCAGAGCTTCCAGCGCATCGGAATACTTCTTCACAGCGAACATGGTCGGCATTCCGGTGAAAAAGTCGACCTTGATCTGGTCCCCACGGTTAGTCGTGCGATACCGATCCCACGCCATCCACATTATCTTCTGTGGAGCTGCGAGGGGAATCCGAAGCAAGGTGAGTAAAATGGAGCAAGTGGAGCGGAAGAATGGATCGGCGGAGGAAAGAAAGAATGTGGCACTGACCTCCGGCACACTTGATCACGCCCTGGGGCTGGGTGAAGATCGCACGACCTGCGCGGAGCGCATCGATATCCTCCCAGACCTTGTCGCACGTCTGGTACGAGTAGATGCTCGACACGCCACTCGATGGATCCGCGAGCGCCTTGGGCAAGCCCTCAATCGCACCGAAATTCACCTGCAGCCCCGTCGCAACGATGAGCGCGTCGTACGCGAGGGTGCGGCCGGCATCCGTGCGGACCGCGTTGTGCGCCGGATCGAAGGATGCGACATTTTCGGCTATGTGCGCGATGTGCGGGGGGATAAGCTCCGCGAGCGGCCGTCGGAGCGCCGACTTCCGTTTAAGGCCAGCACCGACGAGAGTCCTGTTAGATCGTCGATGCCCAGGTTTGTGTTTCAATGAAATTGAGAACGGTGTGGAAATCGGACGGACATACCATCCGGGCTGAACGGACCGACCGCCAATGCATCGTCGGTGAGCGGCGGAGAGGGCGCGGAGAAGCGATAAAATGGGGATACAGGAGACACACCTGGTAGTTGTGGTATTCTGCGCCGTCTACAATGGCGATGTCTCCGGCCTGAAGAGGCTTCCCCGCGGCCTTGAAACGGTTGTACAACTGTTGGGCGACGCTAAGTCCGCCAGAGCCTTTTTCGGGCAGGATTTAGTTCGGAACGGACGAGAATCGCGTATAATCATGTGGCCGCGAGCTCGGACGCACCTCCCCCCAAAACGACAATCCTGAATCTGTCCTTGGTTGGCGCCTCTGTGCTCATCCACCGAGCACGATCTACAGGTGTATAGCGTCGAAGGACACAAGAAATTCCTCGTTTTGCGTGCATCTGCATACTGGGGTTTCTGGAAGAGAGAGAAGGTGCCTTGTCTCAAGGATCGACGACTCTCAACGCCTTGGACACGCTTTGGACATGCATGGGAACCTTTGAGATGGCGCAATCGTCGATCCCGATCTGACATCGGTCACATGTTCGTCGCGTTGACTGCCGCCCACACCTTCTGGTGTGTCAATTAGCAGCCCCAGGGCCCATAACTCGATGCAATTATGGTCTAGTTAGAGTAGAAAACGAGCAAAAGAAAGATATACGAGCGAAGCGATTATATTTTAGGGGTTCCGAATCATTTTCGAGCCTTATAATAACTACGTATTCGTACAGTAAAATTGTGTAACGATATCGAGAACTGACGCATTTACTGCGTCATTTTACTGTAACGTAAATACCCGAACACGGCGAGCTTGAGTCATTATGCCGGTCGGACATGTCGGGCACTATGAACGAAAACATGCATGCGCGGAAACGAAACGACAACCCAACGCCTCTGGTGGAACAAATTTTGCCACCCTCCATTCTATGATAGTCTCTTTCGTTCAATTAAAGTCATAAATACTGCTTGAATAGTGAACAATGTAAACTTGAACTGGTAGTATGGCATCTGTTGTTCCCAGCCTGGACAACACCCGTGGGAGCATTCGGAGTGCTATAGCGTGGGATATCATGCGGACATTGCGTGGTCACCAAGACGCTCGAACCGCACGCTCACTCCAACCCTCAAAACGCACTTCTATCCAGTATGGCTGCACAAGATGTGGAACACGGGCAAATTTTCTTGAATTCGTGCGTAAATGGCCGTTGACCGGTGAGTTATTTGATAGTAACCCACTCCCAGGGCCAGCCCAGGTCCCTCAGCATCGCAAAATTCACGAGAAGGGTGCGTCGATCCTTTCTTTTTGTGTAGCCATGCTCGCTCAAGAACCATCCTTGTACAGCGCTCGAATCGCCGAATCGCAGGGAAGCCCATCCCAGCTACGTATTGAAGTGACTGGTATGCACTTAAATCCCAACTCGATGATGCCTTGATAACTGTTTATTCTCTTTGTTAGTCCTCCGGGCACACGATCTTCCACGTTCCAAGAAACAATTTGGCCCGAAGAGGCGGTTCTTTGTCACTGTAATCAATCATGCGACAATGAAGAAGACGGAAAGCGTCCGGATTGATGGACAGGCGGTGCACTGGAACCAGAGGCTTGGTGCCTTGTAGGACTTTCCTTTGTCAATCTTATTTTAGGCTAAAAGTTCAGTTCAGTTCTACACAACGGTCTTCACATCTTATACTGTGTCTTTATGAGAAGCGGTACTTACACCCTGATGTCGTTATCGGAACGCACGAGGTGCAGATACCCGTCGAATCCCAAAGTGGTTCGTATCTTATTAGAAACCTCGCTTGTCTGACCAGCTGAACATCTCGGGGGTAGACGTTCCTTTTCAGCTTCGTAGTGGCGATAGTAATACTGGAAAGTCTACGCAGCCGGTCACACTCTACTTGACGATCACTGTGTCAGCGGACATCTCCCCTTCAATTATTCCCAACAACCCCCCCGAAATACCGACCAGAGGAGACAACCTTGGGGACAACATCCCCGCTGAAGAATCTGCTAAGCCCTCTATCGGCCCGGGCTCCGGGGGACCCATTCAATCCACCACCCCAAAACCTCATTTACCCTCGTCAGGTCCCCATCCCGTCGAGACTGGCACTCCGGGCCAGGAAAAGGTGTCGATCACCGAGAAGGTTCAGATTGCTCTCCGGAATGCCGATGAAGTTAAGAAGCCAATTGAGCGAAAGAATACATGGAAAGGGGCTGTTAGTAGAATCAAGTGGATGATGGACACTGTAAGCCCAATTGCGGAGGTACGTGCAACTCTAATTTTCCTCTCCTTAACTGAGCCGACTTCGCTCTCAGCTCCACCCGTTTGCAAAGATGGCATATGGCTTGGTTTCAGCCATTCCCGGGGTATGTCTGTTTGCGTTATTGTTGGAAGCGAAACATTTATGTTATGTTTCTTCGGGTGTCAGACACTCTTGGAACAGTACGAACGTGACGACAATGTCCTGACCCTAGTCGAAGCCATGCACGACGCGTTTGATTTCGCGCGCCACGAAGACACTTTAAAATCCATCAAGCCCGAATCTAAGCAGGCTGAAATCCTTATTACGATGCTACGTGATGTCTGTAATTGCAGTGACTTTATCCGATCGTATGCAAAGGAAGCACAATTCTGTATGTCGTCTTCATCTTCTCTATTAGCCGATGTGAACGCGTGATTTTTAGGGAAACGGACGTTGAAGAATATGGGTAAAGGAGTCGCCGGAAATATCAAAGACTTGTCCGCCGCCCTTGTCGAACATCGGAGAGCTTTCTTCGATCAGGCCACCGTCACCACGGAAATCACTGCGTTCCAAATTCTGGACGGCGTGGGAATACTTTCAGCCAAGGTGGACGGGATATCTACACAACTTAAGTGGGTGTCAAACCAAGTTTCAGATGCCGGTACGTAGCTTTGATGACTTGTGGGTTTGTGGGGTAATCGATCTGATAATCATCATAGAAATAGATAGAAAAATCGGAGAAATCCCGTATGGGACAGGCTCGCGATTCACACCCGACAAGGGCTGTCTTACGGGAACGCGCACGGCCTTCCTGAACTTTATTGTCAATTGGGTGAACAATCCCGCTTCGGAACGTAGTCTCGTTCTTTTCGGGCAAGCGGGCACGGGAAAGTCGTCTATTGCGCATGAGATCGCTCGTCGCTTCGACAAAATGCATCGTCTTACGTCATCGTACATATTTTTGCGGAAGGAGCAATCCAAACGGGAGGCCTATCACCTCTTCACGACTCTTGCTCGCGATCTCGCCGACCGCTATCCTTCGTTTAAAATCGCCCTAGGAAGGGTCATAAAGGACAACTCCTCTCTTCGAGCTGGAACCCGTGACTATCGTACCCTGTTTGAATCCCTTATCCTGGAACCGCTTAAGGATCTGCACATCGTCGGTCCTATTCTTGTCGTAATCGATGCCTTGGACGAGAGCGGGGATGTAGCTGGTGAAAACGGCTTACACACATTTCTTGCTAAAGCCCTCTCTAAACTGCCATCAAATTTCCGTGTGCTTATCACCTCGCGACCTGAGCATGACATCGAGTCTGCATTCGTTGAAGACAGGTCAGCCAGCATCAAAATCAAATACACAAATGATTCGGAGCTGGCTGCTATGACACATGACGATATTCTCGCGTTCCTTCAGGAGAAGCTCCCTTCAGACGAGTTCAGGAAGTATGGCGAAGCGCTGGCAATAAGGGCGGAGGGTCTGTTTCAGTGGGCAGCAGTCGCACGTGGATACATCTTAAACCCTCCCGAGTTCTTTGGCTTCAGCAAGCAAAAGTGCATCGAGCATCTTTTGAGACTTACTACAGATCGCCATAGACAAGATCCATTGGACGAGTTGTACAAGGAAGTCCTTCACGGATACTTCACACAGCGAGAATCGCGGCTACTCTTTCAATCTATCGTGGGACAACTCATTACCTCAATTGAACCCCTCACTATCCGCTCCCTGACCACTCTGCGACAACACGCTTCCTTCGACGGCGCCGACCGTGATGCTGTTGTCATATTGCTCCGTCGCCTCGGCTCGTTGTTGAGTAATGTCAATTCTTCCAACGAAAGCCTTCCTATCATTCCTCTCCATACATCATTCCGCGATTTCCTCACAAATAAAGAGAAGAGCGGTGATTTTTGTGTTAGCCTTCGTGATGCCCATCGTCAATTGGCCGATTCCTGTCTCGGTCTACTGCTCAAAGACCTCAAATTTAACATCTGCAATCTCGAGTCGTCATATCTTGCCAACGAAGACGTCAAAGATCTTCGCTCTCGCATTGATAAACACATTTCACCTGCTTTGTTGTATGCCTGTCGTTTCTGGGACGATCATTTAGAACACATTAACTTCGAAACTGATTTGTTTGTCCGACTTCGAACTTTCTTTGAGAAGAAATTTCTCTTCTGGTTGGAGGCTCTTAGCGTGACGAGCAACGTGGGTCTTTCTTCGCCAGCGCTGTCGGCTCTGAATGTATGGCTGGCATCTGGTCAAGGTGTGAGTATAATTGTTAATTCAATGAAGGAGGCAAACAACTAATTGCTAAAATCGCGGCAGGTTTCTCAAACAGACCTAGAGAAATTCAGGTCGTTCGTCAATGATGCCTCTGTGTTTGTACGATATTTCGGGATGGCCATGGCAAGGAGTGCCCCACATGTCTATCTTTCTGCTCTACCATTTGCGCCGACTCGTTCTCTTGTCTCTGCACATTATTTCGGCACATTTCTTCGAATCTTACGCGTGGAACGTGGGCGATTGTCTCATTGGCCGTCATCGGAGATGGTAATTCCAAACGTGGGGGGTCGGGTTTATTCTGTTGCACTCTCACCGGATGGCCAGTGCATCGTCTCAGGCTTGCACGATGGGACAATTCGTGTATGGAATGCCACTACAGGAGAGACAGAGGCAGGCTTATTCACTGGACACACAGATTCGGTCTGGTCTGTGGCATTCTCACCAGATGGCCAGCGCATCGTCTCAGGCTCGATAGATCGAACAATTCGTGTGTGGAACGCCACTACGGGAGAGAAAGAGGAAGGCCTATTCACTGGACACACGTCTTCGGTCTTTTCTGTAGCATTCTCGCCAGGTGGCAGGCGCATCGTTTCAGGTTCTTCCGATCGAACAATTCGTGTGTGGAATGCCACTACGGGGGAGATAGAGGCAGGCCCATTCACTGGACACACGGATTTGGTTATGTCTGTGGCATTCTCGCCAGATGGCCAGCGCATCGTCTCAGCCTCTTTCGATCGAACAATTCGTGTGTGGGACGCCACTACGGGAGAGACAGAGGCAGGCCCGTTTACTGGACACACGGATTCGGTCTGGTCTGTGGCATTCTCGCCGAACGGCGAGCGCATCGTCTCAGGCTCGAATGACCAAACCATTCGCGTGTGGAATGTCACTACTGGAGAGACAGAGGCAGGCCCATTTACTGGACACAAGGACCAGGTCAGGTCTGTGGCATTCTCACCAGATGGCCAGTGCATCGTCTCAGGCTCTTCCGATCGAACAATTCGTGTGTGGAACGCCACTACGGGAGAGACAGTGGCGGGCCCATTCACTGAACATACGGGTTTGGTCCTGTCTGTGGCATTCTCGCCAGATGGCGAGCGCATTGTCTCAGGCTCTTCTGATAAAACAATTCGTGTGTGGAACCCCACGACAAAAGAGACAGAGGCAGGCTTATACACTAGGCACACGAATCCGGTCTTGTCTGTAGCATTCTCGCCAGATGGCCAACGCATCGTCTCAGGCTCTTTCGATCGGACTATTCGTGTGTGGAATGCCACGACGGGAGAAATGGCGGCAGTCCAATTTCCTGGACACACGGATTCGGTCTCGTCTGTGGCATTCTCGCCAGATGGCCAGCGCATCGTCTCAGGCTCTGAAGATCGAACAATTCGTGTGTGGAACGCCACGACGGGAGACACAGTGGCAGGCCCATTCACTGGACACACGGATTCGGTTTGGTCTGTGGCATTCTCACCAGGTGGCCAGCGCATCATCTCAGGCTCGGAAGACCGAACAATTCGTGTGTGGAACGCCACTACGGGAGAGACAGAGGCAGGCCCATTTACCGGACACACGGATTCGGTCTCGTCTGTGGCAATCTCGCCAGATGGCCGGCGCATCGTCTCAGGCTCGCACGACCAAACAATTTGTGTGTGGAACACCACTACGGGAGAGACGGTGGCAGGCCCATTTACTGGACACAAGGACTGGGTCAGGTCTGTGGCATTCTCACCAGATGGTCAGCGTTTCGTCTCAAGCTCGGAGGATGGGACAATTCATGTGTGGGACGCCACT
Source organism: Lactarius psammicola (assembly GCA_025769895.1). Taxonomy (NCBI): domain Eukaryota; kingdom Fungi; phylum Basidiomycota; class Agaricomycetes; order Russulales; family Russulaceae; genus Lactarius; species Lactarius psammicola. The sequence goes on along the minus strand of WTXK01000591.1, from coordinate 11,719 downwards.
ACGGGAGAGACAGTGGCAGGCCCATTTACTGAACATACGTCTCAGGTCTGGTCTGTGGCATTCTCGCCGGATGGTCGGCGCATCGTCTCAGGCTCTTCTGACGAAACAATTCGTGTGTGGGATGCCACTACGGGAGAGACAGTGGCAGGCCCATTTACTGTTCACACGTCTCCGGTGTGGTCGGTGGCATTCTCGCCAGATGGCCGGCGTATCGTCTCAGGTTCCAACGATGGAACAGTTCGCATGTGGAACGCCACTATGGGAGAGACAGAGGGAGGCCCGTTTATTGGGTACATGGGTTCGGTCGGGTCTGTGGCGTTCTCGCCAGATGGTCAGTGCATTGTCTCATCAAGACATGGCTCAATTCGTATGTTGAACGCTACGACAGGAAATACCGAAACTCCAAGACGTGTCGACTTCAGTGACCACACCACGATCAACAAGGACGGATGGATATGTGGTAGTAAAGGTGAACTCCTAATGTGGATCCCGCGAATACATAGGGCATATCTTCACCGCCTGGGTCTTATTTGGATTGCCGGTGCACCTGAAACCCGCGTCGATCTTTCTAATTTCGTACACGGGCGTAATTGGACCACTTGTATTAACACCTAGATAGAACCGCTACAGAAATCTGTGGGTTTTTTTTAGGCGGCCTGAAGCGTAACGTGAGATAACAGCACAATGAGGTAGCCCACGTCGAGTTGAATTCGGGACACAGTCAACGAAGCGTGAATCAGGTGATATCACGCGTCCGAGATTGTCGAACATTTGTCATCTAGCATCAGCTTCAGTTGCGGTACAAAATAAACGTGTAACACTTGCTGCTTTTGTACTACTGGCAACTTAGGACGGCCCCGTGACCGTCATTCAATAAGCTTTCTGACGCCATGCCAGTTCCTCGCTTCCCCAAGACATGGCGGCGTATGCCCTGTACTGTCTAAATTTCCCATTGGTGCGGCCTTCTCATTGGTGCGGCTTTCCTCACTCCCGATGGTCGGGTAGTAGGCCCGCCAACTCCAGGACGGACAGATGCATATTATTGTATGGTATAGATAATTGTGTACGGGCCTTATCACGAACAATAGAAATAATAGGACTTCGCGACTCAGATAGTGACAAACAGCTTTTTATCACCTACCTACTGTAAATCACGGTCCCCGCCAGTGATCATACGACATACGTACAATAACATGCCCGCTCCAAGCGTGGGTCTAATAATAGGGATTCACACCCCCACAAATAAAACCTGATAACATGTGCAACTCGAACGGCGGATGAAGAACACATGGCACACATTCACCCACAGTGGAAGAGGTGAAACGGCAGCATGAGAAGAGAACATTCTTAGAACGCCAACGCAGATCAGGATCCGGCCTTCTCGTTGTGAAGTAAAGGCCTGGTGGTTGTCGTGCACTACGAAATCCTTGATGTGCTGTGAAAAGTAGGGCGGAAAGTGTCAGAACACCAAGAATCGAGGGGTATTAAAGCGCGGTGTCAATAGATAGTGAACCAGTTTTTCACGCGGAAGCCTACGAGTGATTCCGGAGATCGAGAGGAGAGCTTCCGATTGAACTTGCCTAGTTCGCATACTCCCGGCCATCACAGGGGGCGGGCCTAGGGGACTGACGCCCACGGTGACCCCACGCGGTTTGCACGAGTGCGATGCGCAGCGTCCAGTAATGTTGAATTATTCATGCGCAAGAGAAACGCAAGACACTCGAGACACCCACCAACTCTCACACCTCTTTCGAAGGGAGTGATTGCTCGGCGCAGGTTTCCACATTAGCAGATCGAATTTTCCGAGAGGGGACACCGGTACTGGAAATGGGTACGAGGGTAGCCTGCACTGTTCCAGGGTGGTCACGAGTATATATAGGGATAACTTACCCGAGGTGCGGTCGAGGTTATGAGGGGGCAATAGCCACCTGGCATAGCGCCACGACCAGTGGGGACACTATATGGGATCCATTAAGGAGAGATCCGCAGCGGGAGGACGATATGCCTGCTCATGTGGGCGCATGCAAAAAAAAAAAACCTTGTTGTATCGAGAAACTTTTGGCTCAAACCATGAGATAGTATCTGGAACGATAGAAGCAACGGTCTTTGTTTCCATCATCTTTTGGCTCTCGAATCTTTTTTGGACAGCAAGTTATTTATAGTTGCTGGTCGTGAAGTGGGACACCCCATTTGTTGGCAGGGGCACCAACTAAGGCGCCAACGGCCGCGGCCGTGGGCCCCAGGAAAAGGTTACTGAGGCACGTTGAAGAATCTGGGCTTGCTGGACAGAATGTGACAAAAGGGCCAGGAGAGGCGAATAGGATTCTAGGTGAATAAGAATTGCACGGGTTCCGAACAAAAGAACCTGATGTTTCATAGGGTACAACAGCGGTGCGACGTCTGTCTTGACGGTCTGTGGTTACATCAGCGGCCCGGTAACATGATGCACCAGAGATCTATTTATTCCACCGTGGAGACCGGCCGAAGAGGAACGTGGGACATCCCCACACACAGGATGGTGAGGTTCATCGCCCAGGGTAGGGAGTGATGTCTACACCCGTCATGGTATCCTGTGTCCGCGAAATCAGGCGCCATACAGCAATGGTCTTGAATCATGGACGCCAGCGCCATGGCATGTTATACTGCATGCGGACAACAATCGACATTGATTGATGATGGAGGCTGTGCGAGGGACGACGGGATTAGCGGTGCGCCGCCGCCGGGAAGACGTACTGAAGATGCCAATGAGAAATAGAAATCTCTTTGTGATCAATGAGTCTCCAATGGAGGACGAGAAGACCATGAGCACAATGTAGTCGAGTTTTATCGTTGTAGGCAACGAGGCTTAAATTCAAAAATTTACTTGATCATCAAGGTGCATCAACGTATGCGAGTCAAGCCAAACTGGTGTTTAATTGGGAATCGGGCCTAAATACCCGATTCACCGCCCATTGTCAAGTCTCCCATTCCAGCAGCTGCCAATACTCTCCTAGTATTGTGCCGCCGTTGCCTAGTATCGCCCCCAGCTGGCCTGCCTTTTATCCTATCCTACCTCGACACCGGCCTAATTTCTTTTTTGACTTTTCCTCTCACCTAGCTGGCTAGTGTGAAACCGGACTTTCCTAACATTCCTATGTCTGTACGCCTCGGACGTCCATCAGGCAGAAACATCGCTACCGGCCTACCTTCGGGCCCACGCTCCCGCTCCGCAGGGCGTTATGAAACACGGGAGAGAGTTACAGAACATGACAGAGGAAGGGAGAAGGGCAACAACTACAGTTCCTACCGCGGTGCACCACCCATCGAGAGGACTCGCTCCGTGGGTATGCAACGCTCCATGGCAGACATGTCTCCTGCCCGTGGCGGGCGTGGCGGGCCAACTTCGTACTCAGATATCCCGGATGTACCACCACTTCCCCGCTTGCGCCACTCAGACGTGCGGTCGGAGTCAAGCGCTAGCTCCCGATCGACATCATCGTCATCGGCATCATCGACATTCGTGGGTCGGGTGAAGGGGCGTGGCGGGTATGCATCATCACGCACGAGCCTGGAGGATGATCCCGAACCCCGCAAGGAGACGGGACGCGAGTGGGGTGGGTGGTTGCGGCAACGGACGGCTGCCGTGCCTGAACCGGAGCATGGTGCGTTCTTGCGTCATCGCTGGCGAGACCTTTATCGTTGATCTGGTATGCTTAGTGGACCGTGAGGATGGAGACGACGACGAGCCGCCGGTCCAGTCGGAATACGGCTTATCACTCTGGTCACGCGTTGCCACTGCGGCAAACACACTAACAGTGAGCGTGTCCAAGGCATGGGCAACTAATATTACTGCCCATTCGGGAGAGCGTGCGTCTTGACTTCTTTCATTTGCCATGACTACGAATTACAGATATCTTATGTTCGCCATGCAGAGACACCACCAGGTGAAGAATCACGTCTCACACGGGCCATGAAGGCATACCACCTCGAGAAGGCACGCGATCCAACTGACCTGCCTCCATGGCTATTCGAAGAGCACGAACGACGCCCTCTTGGTCGACCGAGCGCGAGCACCTGGCAACCGGAAGCCAGCGAGCCCAGCGGTTACGAATCTCGCGACGACACTGCTCCACCACGGGGTCGTGGTCTGCGCGACATTTATGATGCTGCAGCGGCCGCGACATCCACACCACCAAGGAAAGAGAGGCGTGAGATGTCTCGTGGGCGGCAGGACGACGTCGGTGCTGGTCATTCATCGAAGGCGAATGACCGGCTGAAGGCACTTCGAGATGCGAAGCGCAACGCAGTACAGCAACGGAATGCGTCTGTCTCCCGTGGGGGTCTCGAATCTACCAACGACGGATGGTCGTCTGCACAAGAGGAGTATAATAGGGGTTATGGGTCAGATGGTAGACCTGGCAATGCTGCGCATAGTCGTCGTGCTCCGTCGCTTCCTACCGGCGTACGACCTGGCGTAGGCAGCGGGTTACCTCCTCGGCCGAGTTCACGAAGATAGTCAGGAAATGAGTAGACGTGGCCACCGATTGAGGCGGCCTAGTCTCACTTGTTACTACGCAGCCAGGCTATTCATATATGGAGTGTATGCAAGGATTCGTCGCCACGCAGAAGTGGACCCTGAGAACGTATTGTAATTAAGTAACGAGGCTCTGCGTGTGCGTGGAAAAAACGGCCGGGTAGCTCGGGAACAATGGTGTGAATTTGACATGATGGAATGTCTCGCACTGAGACAAGGGACGGTGATGATCTATCTCCGTCGTCAAGGGGCTTTCAATCCCCGACCGCGTCCCATCCATATTTACCCGCGCTTCAAAGTCTATTCCCCTCATCTTCTTCCTCCCCCTTCTTTTCTTTCCCCTCCTTTCGTTCTTCATTGTCTCTTCTTAGTCGAGTTGACTCGACTTTCAATCCTTTGTCCATTTATCGAGGTGGGTTTCTCTTTGGTTCCTACGTCGTTGCTCGTTGGTGTTAACCTAGTATTATGCAGATCACCCTCTTTGATAGAGTACACAATTTGCATTCCCTGGGAGGAATATCAGCGCTCTTTTTTCTGTCCAAATTCACCTCGACGGCCTTTTTGCCCTTGAACTCTTGAATTTTTTCTTATCATGGTCATGTTCGCTTCACTCATTGGCGCTGCTGCTATCTACGCTGGTGTCGCCTCAGCAATCCCTACGATGGACTACGGTGCTCAACCCAGGTACGATTTACATTCCCGTCCGATTCGCGGTCAAATTCGCTTCATCTTTGCTCAATCAATGTTAACAGTTATGGGGATTCTTCCTCTCCTGCCGACAAGTCCGGTAGCAAGGATTACGGGTCAAGCAGCCCTGATTCGATGTCGATGTCTACTAACAACAACTATGGTGACAAGAAATACGAGTCAACCAGCTCTTCAATGTCGATGTCTACGTCAGCAGCTTCTCCCGAAAGTACTTCCGGCTCATACGGCTCCGGCTCCTCGAACTGGGGTAAGGGCCAATATGATGACTGTGTGCAACGTAAGTGCTCTCTCCTCGTGTTTACTTGTCGTTCCTGACATCGCTTGATATCAGAATGTGTTGCCAAGTTTGGCTCTCCGTCTTCCATGTATATGCCCCCCTCGTCAACTTCTTCGGGTTCTAGTGACTCTTCTGGGTCTGGCGCAACTCACACTGTCATCGTTGCTCCCACTCAAGGTGTTCTCCGCTATGTGCCATTCGCCCTCAACGCATCCGTTGGCGATACCGTCATGTTCATGTGGGGTGCCAACAACCACACAGTGACCAAATCCTCGCAGGTTGAGCTTTGCAACAAGACATCTGACGGTCTCTTCACATCCGGCACGCAGAACAAGGACTTCATGTGTAAGAATCGGATCCGTTGTCTATACGCTACATTTACTCAGCTGTCCTCCTCTAGTCAAACAGGTTGTCAATGATACCAACCCTACGTTCTACTACTGCGGAACCCCCACCCATTGCCAGAAGGGCATGTTCGGGATAATCAACCCGCCCAACGCCTACCAGCAGCCTGGATCAGCATCAAATATGATGCCCTCTCTCGCTGGCAAGAACCCTTCGACCCAAGCCGGTTGGTCATATGCCTCCAATGCCACTGCCAACAATACTGCTGCGGCAAACTGGGGCATGAACCTTGACATGAGCAAGATGCCCGACTGGTCTATGCCTTACATGGCCGAGAACATTGCGTATACCCAGTCCTTCCTTGCTATGAACCCCGAGTCGATGAAACAAGACGGAAGCGTCGACTTGTCACCTCTTAGCGGTAACCCAATCATGATTCCCACCGACGTTGCAGCTGCCGCACGCCTGAACAACGCAGAGTCCGGCACCCCCTCCTCGACGTCCTCAGGTGTAAGCGCCACCCCCAGCACTGCCGCTGCTAGCAGCGGTGGTAGCAACGGTGCTGGTGCGCTCGCCTCGCCACGGGTTGCCGTTGCGCTTGTCGCAGTCGCTGCTGCCTTCTTTGCGCTCTAGATGTCTTATTCAGTCGTACACTTGTTCACATACCCCGAGGCACTGACCATTCATACGCGTTCAAGTTTGTTGAGCCGTTTCAATTTGGACACTTGCATCTGATATTTACCTTATTGCGTTTGTGATTCGTGGTCTCGTTTTTTTTTTCTTTACACCTACTGTAGGCTTGCCTACGAGGAAGAATCGTCACCAAAACTGTTTGTACCGTAGGGCTTCGTCAATAAGCATCACAGGTCGAGCAAGATGCGCTACTTGTGTGACAGCGTCTCTGAGGGAAAATTAGTTTTATCGGTTGTGATGCACGTTACTAGTGATGAGATTGATGGGAGACTAGATTGATCGCATCGAACCCAACCATGCCTCGCGTTGGAAAATTTGTTATTGTATTGCTAGTGAGCTGAGTCCCACTGTAACTTGCCTCCCACACAGTGGCAACCTCGAGATGGGTACATAAATAGATTTTACGGCTACTAGCTACGTACGGGCTCCAACTCCGGTGTTCGGTCTGATCTGACCCAACACTATGCGAGAAACACCTAGCGGTAATCATCACCACCCCTTGCGCACAGCTACAGCAACTTTTCCTTAAAGCAGTGTATAAATGACATGTCGCGCCTACCACGTGCATGTTCGTCTTCTGTAGTAGCGTTGCCGTTGCACATCTCGCATTGATCTCAGGCTAACTTTGGAACCAGCCATGGAAACGGGAGCCCAATGGGGCATTACTATGTGTGTGCACAAACGACCCGCCCTTGACGGCGCGCCGGACAAGGTTCGTGGGGTCTTCTAGCCAATGTTCGTTGAGGGATTTGAGTGTATCTTATCTTTGATCATGCTTATGCAATGGACAAGAGGGGGACATACGAAACGAAACACAAGAGAGCTCTGCGGTTGTCTGTTCTGTTTCGGCCCGGGTATCTGACGTTGACTGAGCGGTAGACCGAGCCATCAATACGTTAAGGCAGTTCTCCTTCCTGCGACACGCGCCTCCCTATAGCAGGCTAACATCATCTTTCGTTTGATGGAATCTTCATCGGTTCGCCCAGTGACCCTATCCCTGCCGCCGAACCATCATTCGGTGCGAGGGAAATATCTTTGTTAACATGTGGGTATCACCGCATGCCCCCGCTTCATTCGTCCTACACCCCCTCTGATCCTTCTCCGAGTCATTCACCCTGGCATCGCCCTCCTCCGTTGATCCTCCGCTACCCCCTATCCCGCTTAGACATCACCAACCCGCACTCACCCGCACCCGATGCCGACTCCTCCCAACAACAGATCTCGTTCACGAGTTCAAGGCTGTTGGCATCCCCTTTTTGAGCGCTTATCCCAGGACACCTCCAGTCAACCCACAAACGCGAGAGGCTGATCCAGCATCGAATGAGACCAAACCACATAACAGCGGCGCTTCCATATCGTCCAAGTCTGCTCGAAGATCGCTACGGCTGTCGACAAGTTCCTTCTCCAAGCAACAGAATGCACTGTTTTTTGTCACCAACTCGCCGCCGCCAAACGCCGGACCAGAGACTGTCGAGTCAAGACATACCGACTTGCTCGGTACCGGGAATGGCATAGAGGACGAGGATGAAAACGAAGTTACTCATTCGTCACGTGGATACTCTTCTTAAGGGTAGTGAACCACCACCGCTGAGCCCCACCGCCTCAGGTGCATCCCTCGCTAGGATGCAGAGCACGGTGTCATAAAGGACTTACGTATGTGGACTCCACCTTTCTTAGTTGCATTTTCCTAACTATCCAGGTCCTTTCCCAGCTCGAATGGCGCACTTCGTTGCCCTGGACGCCCGCCGCCGCCTTTTCAGAAAAACTAACTCTCACGCAAACCAGATTGTCACTCTAACTCCAGTCACGGCTCAACGTGGACCATAAATGCCTTGGGAGGGTCAAGCGTCGGTCGATGGAGTAGCTCGCCGTCTTCCGTCTGCGTGTCTTGATGGCATAAAGAACGGAGGCGGAGCAGGCAAAGAGCAGGAGTCCACGCTTAAGAAGGCCATAGAAATCTAGCTGCAAGTGCAAGCGAAACTGATTACCAGAACGAATAGGAGAATATGTGCAGTGCTCTCATCAAGGCTGGTGAACCCCGGGCTCCATCACGAATGCCCGTTCCCCGGCCCCCACTATCCTACAGGAGACTTAATGATCGCACGTCTTTATAACCCGAAGGCGCGACGACGTACACATGGGGTTTTTGACAACCCCTTACACGCATACGATTACACGGACGCATGTACACGGACGCGACATACGTTAACTCCCTGGAGTCACACCATAATACCGAACGCATGAGACCTCAGCCCGCGACCTATGCCACAACAGTGAATGGCCTCCCGATTTAACACGTCAAAGTACACTACGGCAATGCGGCGGCGCCAAGACTCGGGGTCGAATCGCCGATGATATCGTCGCTTCTTCCTTCCTCGCCAGCCATCTGCGGACCTTGATGAATAGAGAGCCGGTGCCAGTGGATTGATGCTTTCCGATGTCCTGGCTCCCGGGTTCTATTCGGTTCAAAATCCAAGCCGGCTTAGATGATGCCCCAATTTATATTTGCGGAATGCCACCAGGCATGCCGCCTTTCGATTCTTGCTCGTACGAGATCAAGAAATTTTACCAAGTACCAACACTCCCTTCCCCAACCAGTCGGCGAGCCTAAGTTACTGGGGGCACACGCGCTAAGCGCCACGGGAGCTGCTCCACCTGATTCTGAAGCAGGCCAAAGTACAAGCCAGCTGGAAGAGACGTTGGAGAAACGATTCTCGACCACCGCAATACATCCAGTACTTTCCGAGAGTGCCCTGTCGGACGCCAAGAATCGGATCTTAGACGCAGAGGAAGCGACCCGATATTTATGATGTCAATTGACTCTAAAATGCTAACCCAGACCCGCTCGTTCTTAGTGCCCGGAATATGATAGACACTAGCCCCACCTCACGAATCCAAATACGCGCGCAGCAAGCTCCTGCTCAGTTGGTTGGCCTCAGATCTGTACTGTAACTTACTCGTTCACCTTGGCGCAGGCCGCTGCGACATCCCTCAGGGCCGCGTATCCCTATTAGTGACCCGCCGCTCCCACGCGTTCGCGTTGTTCACACTGTAAAACGCTTGGGATTTAGAGCCTTCTTGATTTATACCTTACACCCCTTCGCTGTTCTTCCCTGTTCAATGCTTAAAACTGTTCGGGAAGCGAAGCAACACCACTCGGACGCTCTCATACCCTACTGACGCCCTTCCTCTTCCGCTGCGGACACGCTGGACTAATCCCTCACTTCACGGGAGAAGTACTTCACGTGGGTTTCTGCGAGGTTTCTGCCCCTGGGTGAGCCACGATATGTCCCCATTGACCGACCTCGACACTATTATTTTTGAGACACAGATTGGCTCTGCTAGGTCCGCCTTTCCATGACATATTCGCTGTGTGACACGGAATCTGAGACAAACTTCATCCCGTAGCGCGACCGTATAGTAATACTCTTAGCACAGAGGTTGGGTTATCATTTCATAGGAAAGAGACAAAAACATAGTACTAGCTCGGCACAAAACAAGGACATACGAATCCAGAGAGAACACGTTACAAAGCAATGGTAGACAGCTTACACATCGAACACATGGTTAACGTCCTCATCTCGCAGCGCACATTGCGGTGGTTAGCTAACGAAACCTGGACACAGAATAAGAATTGATATCGGCCTCAATGATCAGCCATTTCAAGCACAATCACAACCTGGAATCCACCGGAGGTACCAGGTTCCAGGCGAACCACGCTAACAAGTGAACCCGGGTTGTTGACATAGCGGTCTGCAAGACGTCTAAGGACTTCTGCCGCTGATGTTCCGATGGTGGGATCCTGACGGGACTGTACAGCAGCCAAGGTTTGGGGAGTGCCTGCAGTCGCCTGCGAAGGGGCGTGGTTGTCCTGTTCTTGGAATCCCTATCGAACAATGTGAGTCAAATATACGGGAAGGAAAGAAAGGTGAGCTCATACCGGAGCAGCGAACTGCGCCTGTGCTAGGACAGGAGCAGTGAGGGGTGCTCCAGTGGGGTTGCTGACGCCTTGGCCTTGATTAGTATAGGTGTCCTTCAAAGGTCATGATCAGAAGATAGCACAACGTCCTTGGCACTGACGGTGCTCACCCCTGATGTCCTTGTGTCCCAACCCTGGTGATCCATGGTGTCCCAAGTCAGTGGTCCGTTGGATGTAGGGCCTGCGCACTCTTCACAGGTGCAATACTCGGTAGTAGCATTCACGCCATATCGACTGGTGGATGCGTTTGGAAAAATGGCAGGACCTGGGTCAACTACAGCAGATGAGACCTGTTCACGATAGTAATGTGGTGGCAGTAAGTCACTGTTTTACATCAAACAGTGTGTGCACGGAATACCGTACATGGTCGCGTTGGTGGCGAGGGAAGGATCGTCCACTGGTCATGAGAAGCGGTTCCTGGTATGACAACGATAGGGCTCGTCTGAGTTTCAGCGGCAGGCGTAGTAGATGGTTGGGCTGTTAGGATCTGCCTGGCTCAGACCTCTTAAGAACACACGGGAATCAATTCGCTTCCGTTTGGCAAATAAGAGACCGAACACACACAACGAGGCTATGCACTAAATGCGTGCGGTATCGATGTGGCGTCGTAAAGTCTGGCCCGGACCTGAACCGATAAAGCGGCGGCTCTAGGCGCTTCCTGCTGCTGCTGCTGTCACTTCCTGCTGATGCGATTCGCTGGCGGCTAGGGCACCTATAAAGGATGGTGTGAAGGCGCCAGGTGAGTCCAAAAGTCCAATACTAGTAGCAGAATCCGGCGAAGAATCATCCGGGGAAGGGTCATCCTTGCAATCGCGCGGGGACGCATGTGTTTTGTGAGAATGGCGATAGATCATAGATCAGGGTTCTACAGTGGAAGTTCGCTTTCGACGAACTGTGTTCTATTCATTCATTACCGAGGAGTTGGTCGCCAATGAGCGAAATAATGATTTACAGTACAGTACAGTGCATGCAACCTGACAAGTGCGGACGCCGCTGTCCTCCATACGCTCGTAGCCGGCCTGTATACTTATAAGAAGTTGAATCGCATGTTACGGCCTTCATACAATCACGGCCATCAGTCCAACTCCACACACGTTGCTTAGATTACGGTAAATGTTTTTTTAAAAAAAAAAAGGCAGCCCGACACATGATGACTGTCATAACGTTGGTCGGCGTGGGCGAATGAGTTGCCTAGCCTTGCGCC